>CAKNWU010049616.1:0-16931 GCA_932072015.1 Andricus quercustozae
TTCCGGTCCACAATGGCATAGTCTACTTACTATTAGAAGGTACTAAGGTTTTAATTTTATTAGGTATTTCAGATTTTAAAAGGAAACTAAAGTACGCATTTTTTCAAATCTCATGTCTTCAAGTAGGTCATTGTCCTTTAGTGACACTTATTGCGTGCATACTTTTTTATAATTCATCGTAAAAGCCTGGAAAACTGTAAGATTTTATTTCTTTTTGATTAGAATATTTGATTTGATTTCGAGAGTAAAAAATAAAGCACACATATTTTATCATGTTATTGTTTGTTCTTTATTTCACATTGACTTTTCTCTGTAGTTTTGAATGATTCAAGGAACTTTACATTTTAACAATTTTGTTTGTTACATACATAGTATATCATCAATTAAAACCAATACCTTTCACTTGAGATGAAAATTCACTCATTACATCTTCGAAGGACAATCTTGAAATGAATAACGTCGTATTCTCACATATATGTGAGATAACGACTTCTTACGTATATATTTGTTGATCCACTTATTCACTGAAACATTACTTAGTTTTTCGTCAACATTGCGAAAATGAGGATGTTCTATACTTGTGTTTTCACTCTGGTGGTCATATTTAATTCTATTGGTGAATATACTAATATAATATTTATATCATTTTTATTATAAATTATTTAATACGTGCATGAATACTGCCATTTCTCAGACCTGTGGAGCTAACATAAAGTCCTCCTTTCCAGCCTATATTCATGTAATGTTTGTTTAGTTTCAGTAGGAAAAATTAATTTTTGTACAAGCACCTGAAAATGAAAAAAGTCTAGAAAATCTGCACTCGTCTTTCTTAATGATCCTATTGTGAGGCGCTCGAACTCGAGTTCGCTGCCCAACGGGCCGATGTGATGCTCAACCGGAGGCTACTGTGTTACATTAAATAATTAATTCTGTCCCGCACCACCACGGAGGTCGAGTCAAAGGCGCGTCTTTTTACGTGGGGCTCCTCTGACGTTTAAAATTATACTAATTGCAAAATGATTACATTTTAAGGCTTAAGAATATTTTGGAATTTATAATATCACAGAAGCTACTTTGATACATAGTCCATTGCAAGTAAAAAGCTCGTTTTAATTTTTAACAGTTGAAATACTCAACAGTTGGACATTTAACGGTCGTAAATTAAAGAAATTTTTAAATTGCATTTTCAACAGCAGTATTTTCAACGGTTTAATAATTAACTGTGGGAAACTGAAGGAAATTAAATTTTAAATTTATTTCAATTTTTAGCAGTTGAATTTCCAACTGTTTGATAATTTAATTGTTTACAATTTTCAACAGTTGAAGGTGTAACTGTTAAAATTTATTAAAAATTCAAACTTCCACAGCTGGGTTTTAAATAGCCGGAAAATAAATTTTGAATATTCTTTAATGTTCAACAGTTGAAAATGGCAGTTATATTTTGAATTTTCTTTGAGTTTATACAGGAGAAAATTGAATTTTTAATTTATTTCAATATTCAACAGCTGAGAATTGAAACCTGAATTTTCAATTTATTTCCATTTTCAAACACTGTAAATTCAATTTTCAACAGTTAAGAATGAAATTATTTTTAATTCGATTTTAATTCGAAACTTCCTCAAACTTTCCAAAAGTTTAAAAAATCTTCAAAATTGTATTTCCAAATCTTCAGAATTTTCGAAATTTTTAATAACTGCTAAATACAAGAATTTCCTAAAAAATCCTCCATATTCTTTTTTGATCCTGATCTTAAAAACAAATGTGCATGTTTTAAGACCCTTTTTTTAAACAATTCTTCTTTTTCCCTTTTGTTTCAAGAAACTTCCTCTTTTCTCGTTTTTTCACTAAAATGCGAACTGAATTAACAGAAACCAATAAGAAAATCAAAATATTGTTAATTGAAAGTTCATTATTTTTAATTGAAAAGTCTACTAATATATTTTTGGTTCAGAATTCACCTCTTTTAGTTAGAAATTCTACTATTTCGTTGAAGATTGAATTAATTTGTTATAAATTCGATTTTTTTAGGTTGAAAATTAATCTTTTTTAACTGTAAATGTATCTATTCTATTTTAAGTTGAAATCTTCCCGCTTAAAGTTGGAAATTTGACTATTCAATTTTCATTAAAAATTCATCTTTTTTGTTAAACATTTATTTTATTGCTTAAAGATTTACCTATTTTGTTGAAAATAATTTTTTTAACTAAAAATTTAACTATTCCTTGCAGGTTGAAAATTTATCTTTTTATTTAGAAATGCAACCATTTGTATGGAAATTCGTGTACATAAAAATATCTTTCTTAAGATTTATGGGAAAACTAAAAATGATTTTTTAATTAAGAAATTTAGTTTAAGAGAATATTTAAAAATATGTATACATTCTCAAAAAAGAATCCTGAATATTTCCAGGTAATTATTTCAATTATGTAGATAAAAAAAAAATGTACGAAAAATTTGAATCATTTTAAAAGATATTCACCTAGAAGGTTTCAAGGTTTTGAAAATATTTGAAAATAATTAAAAATTTGAGAACATTTCAACAATTTTTGAAGAAAATGTACATTTTTGAAGATTTGGAAAAAAATAGAAAGCTTTTTTAGAATTTTGAAGGGTTTTAAGATTTGTTGTTACGATTCATGTGGAAATTTTAAATCATTTTTTTATTTAAAATAATGTATTCTGAGAGAAAACTAAAAAAGATTTCAAAACATTTTAAATGATTTTCATTATATTATATTTGAATTATAATTATATTTCAAATGATTTTCGTTATATTCGTTATTCGGCTTTCAAATTGTAAATAATTACTAATAGTTCAACTAACTACCTCTAATCTAAATCACTTAATTATCTTTATAAGAACTGAAGTTAGTACAGTTGTATTTTTATGTACAAAAAACAAACAATTTGTAATATTCTGCAAATTTTTTCAGGCTCATTAATATTCAACATTTTGACCTTTAAAATGATCCTTCATTCATTGAGCTACCATTTTTTAGACATTTTTCAGTATAATAGGTGCTGAGATATCTACGCAGTAGCATACAGTATAAAATTATCTAAAAATTGTATACAGAATTACATGCAAAGTTGTGGACGGTTGATTTAAATGGGGGAGTTGATTTAAACGTACCAAAGAAACATAATACAGTAGCCTCCGGTTGAGCACCACAACGCCCCTCCGAGTCTCGTCCTCGAGTTCGAGCGCCTTACATACGCTCGTTTTACATACATGAATATGCAAATGTACATAAATTAATATACAAACACTCATAGATGTGTTTCGTAGGGGTGAATTATAAAATCGATTTCTGCTCATCATGTGAGCTTATATGAGTCTCATGACTAACTTATTTATCATTTATAAATTCAAATTTCATAAAATTTGAAAAACAAAAAATTAAATTAGTGCTAAATTCTTAAACTCCGAATGACTTAAAAATATACGATATTTTTTACCTTTCTCTTTCATACATTCTATTATTATGATTGGCAAAATATGTTTTTAATAAGAACAAGATAACATACAAACAGAGTCAATGGCTATTACGTACCAAGGAACTTGAAAAGCGGCTTTCAAGGTCGGCTCCTACTTAATGTACTACTAAGCTTACAACAACAAGAAACATAAATCCGCTATTTATTTCCGCAGAGTTAAGTTCGCAGTCAAGCAGAGATTGTCTTGATACTCCCCGCACGGTTCACTGTCGCTCTTCTCGTTCTCGTCGTATACCTCAGGGTCCGGAGGAGCACCCAGTCCGTGCCAGGGACAGGTCACCTCCTGGTTCATATCCTTCTCCAAAAGTACTTGGATACGCACTTGGACAACTTGGATACATTCGACTTATTCCTCGCACAAATCATAATCTACGATTCGAATTTCGAAGATACGTTTTTCCTAATGGTTATCCTATTAGATTACGACCAGAAGCGAGCTATATTCCCGTCCCAAGCCAAGAACAGATTGTATTATCAGCATCGAATGGAGACATTTTTGCAATATTAGATTATAGTGGAATTCTTCTTGCAATATATACGACACGAACTGGTAAATCAAGAATTAAAGTGAATATGATAAGCGGCGCTGTTGATAATTTGACTCCAGATGAAGTGCGAGATTGTCCAGTGGGAAAACGTCACCCAATCTTCCCCGAAAGTTTCATTAAAGCTTCAGCAAATAACGATTCACTACAGTCCGCATGGAATCCTAATAGCGAAAGTAACCCTCGTTCTTCTTCTTCTGACCGACAACATTCACCTGACCGACAACATTCACCTGACCGGATTTCTCCTCAGGACCCTCCTCTTCATGTGCAAACCAGGTCGCCTCCTGGGTGGCCGCCTTCACCTAAAGTACTTGGATATGGACTTGAACAACTTGGATACATTCGGCTTATTCCCCGCACAAATAAGAACCTACGATTCAAGTTTCAAAGATATGTTTTCCCTGCTGGTTATCCAATTAGATTGCGAACTGAAAACATTATGTACGTTCCCGTGCCAGCCCAAGAACATATTGTTTTATCAGAATCCAATGGTGATATTTTTGCAATATTAGAGCATAACGGGGTTCTTCATGGAATATATTCGACAAATAATGTTCGTACAAGAATTAAAATGAATATGATAAGCGGCGAAGTTGATTATTTGACCCCAGATGAAAAGCGATATTGTCCAGTGGGCGAACGATTCCCTATCTTCCCCTATAGTTTTACCAAAGCTTTAGCAAATGACGATTCACTACAGTCCGAATGGAATCCTAATGGCGAGCGAAACACTCGTTCTTCTTCTTCTGGCAGACAAAATTCACCTGACCGGACTGCGCCTCGGGAGCCTCCTCTTCATGCCGGAGTCAGGTCGCCTCCTGGGTGGCCGCCTTCACCTATATTACTTGGATATACACTTGGACAACTTGGATACATTCGGCTTATTCCCCGAAAAAATCACAACCTACGATTCGAATTTCGAAGATACGTTTTTCCTGCTGGTAAGCCAATTAGGATGAGAGCAGGAGGGAATCGTATTCCCGTGCAAAAGCAAGAACATATTGTATTATCAGCATCCAATGGTGACATTTTTGCAATATTAGAGTATAGCGGATTTCTTCGTTCAATATCTATGACAAATTCAGATAAATCGAGAATTAAAGTAAATATGATAAGCGGCGCGATGAATATTTTGTCCCCAGATGAAATGCGAGATTGTCCAGTGGGCGAACGTCACCCAATATTCCCCCAAACTTTTAATAAAGCTTTTGAAAATAACAATTCACTGCAGTCCGAATGGAATCCTAATAAAGAACGTTACCATGGCTCTTCTTCTTGTGACAGACAACATTCATATGAACGGACTTCACGTCAGAAGCCTCCTCTTCGTGTCAGGTTCAGGTCCTCTCCGGGAAGGCCTCTTTCTGTTCAAGTACTTGGATGTGCAATACAACAGCTTGGCTACATTCGGCTTATTCCTAGCACGAACCAGAACGAGCGATTTGAATTTCGAGGATACGTTTTTCCTGCCTTTAAACCAATTCGAATGCGAATAGATCATACGAACTATGTGCTTGGGCCAAACCAAGAATATATTGTATTATCAACATCCAGTGGTGACGTTTTTGCAATATTGGATTATAGTGGGACTCTTCACGGAATATATAGGACAGATGAAAGTAATTCGCGAATAAAAATAAATATAATAAGCGGCGCAGTTGATAATATGACTGCAGATGAAATAAGATTTTGTCCAGTAGGCAAAAATCACATAATCTTCCCAAACAGTTTTATTAAAGCTTTTTCAAAGTACGATTCACTAGAGTCAGAATGGAATCCCAATGGCAAACGTTATCCTGGTTCTTCTTCTTGTGTCAGGCAAAGCGCACCTGCCCGGACTTCTCATCAGTAGCCTCCTCTTCATGCCAGTCCCGATTCTCCTCCGTGCACGTCTCCTTCTCATGAAGTACTAGGATATGCACTTGGACAACTTGGGTATTTTCGACTTATTCCCGAGCCAAATCAGAACGGGCAATTCGAGTTTCGAAGATACTATTTCTCAGCCGACAAAGAAATTTGATTGCGTTTTTGCAATACTGAAGTATACTGGGATTCTTCATGGAATATATAAGACAAATAGAAATCACTTAGGGATGAAAATAACTATGATGAGCGGTGAGGTTAAGAATATAATATCAGATGAAACGAAGGAATGCCATGTAGGCAGATATTACCCAATCTTCTCAGACCCATTTATGCAATTTATTGCAAATTTTGATTCACTGCAGACTGTGCATTGTTATCTGAATTAAAATATTGTAAAATGAAACATAATTATCCTTGTAGCCTGAAGTTATATCAAAATGAAATTAAAACGTTAAAACATCCTTGTTTTTTTTTATTCGAATTTTGATTTGAATTACTATTTTTGAAAATGTTATGTCAATGCAAATAACGCACTTTTAAGTAAGAGATTATGGTTCTGAATATTGAAAACCTGTGAAAGAGCTTCAATTATTATAATGTACCGGCGGCTTAAGCTGTCAAATTAATTATTTTAGTTTGGTCAATGTAGTGGGATCGTGATTAACATCTTATTAATTCAAGGTGATTTCTTTTTCGGTTCCTCTGTTACCGTTGAATCTCGATGATAAAGAGTGTTTTCTTTTGAATAACTGACGCACTGACTCTAGTTTTGGTTCCAATATATTCAAATTAAAAAATAATGGACTAGAAAAGACATAGTAAAATTCCAAAAGATTTAGGAAAACCTAAGCGACTTCATATTCCACTTACCTAACTTATAGCGACTGCCACACTTTAATCGGCAGGGGGAAAGAATGAGTTGGCACGATTAGATTTCTCGTTTTTGGCAAAGGATATGACTTGTCAGGTTCACACCTTACCTTGGAACGTTGCACCTGGTTGACATCTACACCGAGACCGATTCGCCATTTCTACTCTGGTTGCAGTAAGCTGATTCGCAGAATCCAAACATCCTTGATGGTGGAAAACGATCTCTGCTGGTTTCGAATATAAATGGCTACACTTCTGTACGTCGATATTTCACTTAAATGCGCGCTCTGTCTTTCGTCGACTGAAGATTCAAAAGTATCATACGTCCGTCAATAAATCTGGCTGTGTGAGGCGATCAAGTTTGTCAAATTAGGTCCGATCAAGCCATCATTCGACGCCGTCCTGGTTCGTCTGAATTTGGTAGAAACTCGTGTTCGTTGGTGCATTTCAAATGGCGTTATCCGTTGATACCTAATAAAAAATAAGCGGTCTGGTCGAACTACCGCTTGAAAAGGTCGCTCCTGGCCAATGTCTAAATTTAATTATTAATGAAGTTACGTCCCAGCTCAGTTCCGCGTCGTGTGCATACGGGGATGAGAAACCCTGTAAGAACTGGCCTGTCCTATTCTAGTTTATCAATTACATTCTAACAGTAAAATTTATGAATTATGTAAGAAGCTAATAAACTTATGAAATAACTTCTTGGAACATGTCACGACTTAAACTATCGTTTGATTATACGCTTTTCGTACAGACTTATACGCGCTTAGTAGTGATTTTTAAATTCTTCATTCACACAAGTGCTTCAGTCATTATATCGAAAAGTAATGTAATTTATATTCAACCCTAGCTCCTTCTTTGTAGCGGTTTAAACGTAATACAAAGAATATGGTAGATTTGTGTAAGTATTAGTATCACTTACAATCACTAATCAATTCACATGGGTTGAAGCGTTTGCACTGGTAGCTGCACCTTCGGCAGGGACAACTCCGATACTTTTGATATATTGGCTGTTTTTTCAGGAGCCCGCTGGATGACTTCCTTGCAAAAGATCTGATTTGAATTTGTGTTAGTGGCTCTTGGAGATTTTTTGGATTTTAACTCATATTTATGATTTTGTCCGCGGTCAGCTTCTTCGAAATTTTGAGCAATTCGTTCGACGCCACTAATACTGTACTTCCCAAATCGCCTCTTGATAATAAAAGTGACCCAGGCTAATAATACTATTGAGATTTCAGAGCGAAAAAAAGTAATCAATCACAGGTTTTTAATAAACCTAATCCAATATAAGTCTCACGAGTAAGGGTTCAATGATTTCTGCGGAATGCCTTGTGATCACTGAATGCCTCTAATTTTTTCTCGATCTCCCATGAAAATTCTACATTTTTGTCGTCGGTAGGTAACGTCTCCTTCTGATGATCTTATAAGCATCAATTCGTAAGGTTAATCTTCTTGTTATTGTGCCAGGAACTTGCTGGACTATTTCCAATTTTGAAAGATGAATTTTTATTAATAGTTGCATTGGGCAGATTAATTCTGCTGGGTTCTCCCTGTTCGAAAAGTAAATCCATCCCTCTAAAGTCTTCACCTTGATATAATATGAGTCGCTCTGGTATGAAATTTTGATATTGAAGATTTTAAACGTGTTAGGATGTATGTTCTTTGAGATTCATCTACGGCGTTAAATCTAAACTTCATATTGTCGATATATAATCTCTCCTACGTTGGTGGTTAACAGAGAGGGATGTAGATTTACTCTACTAGCGTCGTATATGCCATCTAGGATTTTATCAGCTGAACTTGTGTAGCTATCCAATCCGGCTTCCTTCATTCTCAGCATTTGATTTGAAGTGTTTGTGTAGTTTATTTATGGCGTCTATTCTCTAATTTGATTGAACTTCACTGCATTAATGTTCAAATCTAGTTTAAACTGATTGAGCTGTCTGTTTTTATTTTTTTATTTTGGATGTATTTTCTCGAGATCAGCTCTTAAAAGTAGGTTTGTTGACCAATGAGGTGAGACAAATTCTTTTGTGCATCATTTATCGCGTCGACTTTTCTGGCAGAAATCCTAGCATCGAAGATGCTGCCCGTTATCTGATGTTCGCCGTTATGTTTTCTGGATGTAGGTTTTTGATCCTACATTACAGTTTTTCCATCTCGAGTCAAACGTCCTTCAAACGATTTTCAGCAACATCATGTTTTCTAGTGAATTATCATTCGAAGATGTTAATGCAGTCTTCGCTGAGTGTCACTTTGCAACTCTCCAGTAGAGATTTGATTCTCTGTCCATATGACTCAAGGAAATTCTAATATTTTTGAACGTCCATGAAAACAGTGAGTCTCCAGATACTAACACTCCTTCGCATGAGTCCCTTCCTCTCATAGTAGATCCCGGTAATGCTGGTAAGAAAAGTGATCCTGTACAGATTTTCGCTTTGTCCAATGCCGGTCGCTGCATATACATCACATAGGAGGATCCAAAGACATGGACCATACATTTTAGGTCACTTCAACAATTCTGCTTTTATTTAGGATTTATTTATTGGATAGAAGAAGTAAATACACGTAAAAAGAAGCAACGGCATGTGTTTCGGTATTTTCACCACATTTGTTTTTAGGTCACGATGGCTGAGATTTTAGTCCCCACCATAGATCTCCACCATAGATTTTGAATACCTCAGGCTTGTCGGCATGTTTCATAAATTGCGAGCCATCTTCACTTTCTAGAATTATATTATGATTATCGGTTAGTTCTACGACCTTGTATAAAGCATGACTTCACGAATCGAATTTTTCATCGTGTAAATCCTTCATCACGTTTACCAAATCATTTACTTTTGCGTTTAGCGACCTAGCCTTTTGATCATAGTACTTTTTTGATGTTTCCTTTGCATCAGTAAGATTCTTTGGACGATTTTTTCAATCTCGTTTATTTGGACGATTAGTTCACGCGAGTAGGTGCCACAGGTTTCCAGGTGAAAACTAATTCGAAGGGAGTAAGCTCCGTCCCTTCATGAACCAACGTGTTGTACGCAAACATGGCGAATAAGAGCAGTCTATCCCAAACGTCATAATCTTTCGCGTAATGTTTTATATAATTTGTTAAAACTCAGAATGCACTTCGGTGCACCATTGTGAGAGAAGTGGTGAGTAGCAACAGAATGGGTACCACTATGCTATACTTGCTGAAGTTTTCCTGCAGTCAGTATATGCCGGTTCCAATTCAGGGTTGTAGGTAGATTTCCTACAGTGTCAAGTGACACTTTGTCAAATACGCCAAATGGTGAATCGCTTATCACCATTGGATCGTACGTACGGACTCTCATGAGTTTATTCTTGGGACAAATACGAAAATTTCGTTTGTTTTTGTTTATTTGGCCACTCAGGTCGGGCTATGTGAATCGTTATAAGACTGGCTTGTAGTTTTTTATCATGCCTTTGTGTCGTCTTACTAGACTCTCGTGACATTCCATTATTATTTCTAGTCTGGAGTCCTCCGGGGGCTTTTTAATTCTACCATGAAAAAGAGTGATCTGGATATTACCACCCCAGTGACTAGAGGCAAAGGTGTCGCTCATTTTCTCTTGGGGCAGCGAACCAAACAAGTCCCCTGAATTTGCCATACGGCATGCTTTCCCTTCATCTTTTTCTAGAGCAAGGCAAAGTTTCCATAGACCAGCAATCACATCCTTCTAGTCACGTTCATTGATACGTCTCGTTTTTACAACTATATAATTCATTTTTTATCGCACGTTATGGGTGATCAGGACGGTTTATGTTAGAATCTTCGGTTTGATGCAAGCAGATTTCTGAGGATCCTTCTTTTTCGTTCTGGGGTGTAGGTGGGTGTCCATAGGGTACCTGAAGTTTCAGTTTTGAAACTGGTGAGAGCTATTTGGAAACAGAGTCTTTCATCTGATGAGAATAAATTTCTTCGGGAACGCAAGCGAAACACACGGTGTATTGTCGCTGAGTTGCTACGACCTTTATACAGCCTATGTTTGTATGGACCTCATGTTGACAAAGTTTCTTCAAGTCGTCGACCTCATGCAGTGTTTTTCCATGTTCTTTGAAAGCCTTTTGGATGCTGTAAACTCCGAGCGTGAATCCGTCATTATAAAATTATCTGCAGGGATCTTGCTTTTCCAATTCTTCCACAAGTTCTTTATAATTCTTGAATCAGGAAGAAATTTTTAAATCGCATAAGGAAGGTATTAATCGAGACTTTTGGCTGAACAAGCGGTGAACTTCTAGGTGAACGATTGCTTTTGGAGGTCGATTGCGCAGGTCCTACGTTTGACAGGACGCTGTCATTCTTTCTAAAAACGGGGTAGCAGAATCTTCATTATCCTCTTCTTCAGGTGAGAATTTGGATAAAGAGGACATTTTACGGAGGGAGGGCATTTTTTCATTTTGAGTCTAGGGTGGCGATTTCAGAGCCTTGATGCAATTGTGCGCCCGTCCATTTTAAGTGAGTGCACACCGTTCGAAGGTCGAAAACTGTTGTCTAGGTTTAGAACTGGCCTTGCCTTCTTTCTCGGATTCAGCTGATGTACTGCTTGATGTTTCGTACTTTTGTACTTTTTTCGGTTTCTTGATAGTTGGTTTCGCAGGTGGCGTAGTCATGAATTAGTCGCCTATAATAACCAGATAGTCCTAAAAATTAACGGACGGCTCTTACCTTGCAGGAAGCGGGGATTTTTTTTATTGCTCTTTTTTTTATGGGTTAGGTTTGACGCTATTCCGTCCAATTATGCGACCTTGATAACACACAGATGTGACATTGTAAAAAAAAAAATACTTTTTAGAAATTTACTTGGTAAATGGAGTTTCTGAAGTTTGGGGCTCGGTTTGATTTTTTAGATGTAGGGTTGTTTTCACAACAAAAAAATGCAACCATTTGAGAGCCCAAGAAAAGCCCAACACTCCTTTCTTTTTTGTATTGGCCAGGTTTGAGTTTTTACAATGGGGTGGTTTTTTTTTGTACATAGTGGTGGTTTTTGAAAAATTAGTTTGGTTAATTCGACGGCCAAATAAGCCCGAAATTCTGATGCAGTTTGTTTTCTTCAGATTTTAATAAGCCTAAAATTCTGGTTTACTTAGTTTTTTCCGAGTTTGAGTTTTTGGAAATTGGTTGTTGGCCCGTTTAAGAGCCCAAAAAAGGGCAAAAATTCTGTCGTGATTTATTTTTAATATTTTTACATTTTTATTTACTGGAGGTCAAACATGGAAAAAAACGAATTCATCACTATTAACCTTTTCTAATTTCAAATTGCACAATGTAAAGCTGGCTCCTGATTTGATATTGTAAAATTCTAAAACCCTGAAATTCAAAATTATTAGATTTTCGGTCCTGAGAACATTTTATGTTCAAGGAATTTCAGTTTTCCATTCTTCGAAGTTACATTTTTTATGATTGCAGTTTTTGTCCGTTGTTGATCCGTCCACCGGTTCGCCCGTTCTTCATACTTTTTTTAAGGCAAACCCACTGCAAACGGATATAAGTGCCAACATTTTTCACAGTAGAAATGCTAGAAAAAATATTTGAACAACTTTGTCGAAAAATTAATACTTCGAAAAAATTTTACAATTTTAAATATGTGATATTGAAACATTGTCTTATTTTGAACCTCACATGATAAACAATACATAAAGTAGATGATGCTCCTTTCTTATAAATTATGAAGTACCATTTATACTTTGAAATTGACAAATTTGAAATGTTTTAACTTTAGTTTCAATGATTCGAAATTAGAAGACTTCTGTAACAGGGTTTGCTGACATTCTTAATCGAATTTCGTAATGATTCTGTGGTA
Organism: Andricus quercustozae; assembly: GCA_932072015.1. Lineage (NCBI taxonomy): Eukaryota > Metazoa > Arthropoda > Insecta > Hymenoptera > Cynipidae > Andricus > Andricus quercustozae. The sequence goes on from CAKNWU010049616.1 coordinate 12,602, forward strand.
TTATTTTTAAAGTGAATGAGCGAAGGTTAAGTACATTAAGCGTGCAAATAATCTTGCTTTTATTTTCAACTTGAAGTGACGAAGCCTGTTTACAAGTTTTACGGTATCACCTTCTGGCTGTGTCATGAATACACTAAGGCTTCCTAAATTATTTGATTGAATTTAAAAGTGTCTAATTAGTTACATTTTTCTGATCTAGTTCTAGAGAATTCACCGGTTAATATTTTTTTAACCCAGAAGAAACCCAGAAAATGACCATTCTACAAAAGCAGTCGTAATAAATGATAAACTGGAAACTTATTTTCGTGTATGCTCTCAAGAAATTTATATTTCAAGCGGGGTTTTTCACATATGGACTACATAATTATATATTAAATAAGTCAAAAGCCTAAAGTAAGCCATTCTCAAATTGCGCATGCGCGAAAATTGTTTCACACGCAGTGTGCTCAAATAAAATTTGTTTACACAGAAAGGGGCTACACATTTTTTGATAATCATTTTTTGATACGATACGCAGTTTTTGCGTTAATCGTGAAAAATTACATTAAGAATAAAAATTCAAATTTCTGGAAAAGCGAGGTAAGGTACGAAAAAAATATAAACATATTAAAATTGGGCATTCAGAAAACAACTACAAATTTTTCAGTAGTCATTTTTTGAAAGGGGACGTAGTTCTTGTTTTAATCTTAAAAAATAAAATTGAAAATAAAAGAATCTAATTTTTGAAAGAACGGCATAAGCTGTGAAAACAAGTAATGAAAAAAGTACAACTTTACACTGGAAAAACGATACAAGATGCAATCAAATGTCTAATAGCAAAATTGTTTTTTATAGGATGCGCACTTTTTCTTCGATTAAAAAAACAGAACAATCAAAATACGTCTGTTTGAATACCAATGGATCAAATATTAACAAAACTCAGCTTCAGTAGCTCAAAATAACAATTCTGAAAGTTTCAACGACGAGATCCAATGGTTTTAAGATGATGTAGAAGATTCTAAGAATTATTAAATAATGAGACGGGCCCTATTTACCAATAAATAATCCATGGCTGGACAAATTAGTATTATTAAGGTACCATTAAAAAACCTGCTAGACGCGCAGGTAAGAAGCCCATGTTATAATTAAAAGAAATTACAAACGCCAACGAATTGCAGGCGATGTTCGATTCTTTGTTTACTAGGGCTAAAGCGGTAGTATCAGTAATTCCCCGATGTTCAGACCGCTCAACTTGAACCCTAGCTATATCACGCGTGATCTCGGTTGTTTTTCTAAGAGAATAAAGCAACAAATTGCTTAAATCGAATTTTACATTGTCATTTTGGAAATATAGCAAGCATTCGTTGTTCTTGAAAAGCATTTAGCACGATCCACCTGTGATTTTTTAAGGCGGTTTTTTGTTTTGTTTTGAACGAGCTCATTAAGGATCTGAAAAAGTTCGCAAGCATATTGCCAGAACTTGTTGATGAAGTGGATCAATGTTGATTAATCAAAATATATTATTGAATTTAAAAAATTTACTCTAGGATTTCTCGAATCTGCTACCTGTCTACTAAACATTCAAATCTTAAGCAAAATAAAGATTGGAATTATTCAGGAAATAAGAATATAAGAGTCTAGAATTCTGTGAATCAGACTATTGGATATTAAATGAAGGTATAACCACTATTAAATCAAACTGACTGACTCAGACGACAGCACAGAGGGCAACAGAACCAATGCACTCGGTTTCGTTCCTAACATCAACCCGGGTTGCACACCGTTGAACGTCGATGCACGGCGAGGAACTTTCTCATTTTTCGAACAAATCACACTACAGCAAGCTACAGATCACATCCCTTATTTTGACAGAAATAATATCTCGTTGAAGGAGTTCTCGCAGGACATAGTTAATTGAGCCGTCTACTAACCGTCAGATAATAATCGAGTGCCTTTAATCAATATAGAGCCCAGTAAACTAACAGGCGTGGAGCGAGAAAGCTTACGGGACAAGAAATTAAATACTGTAGATAAATTAGTCAAACATTTAAAGAAAAGTTTTGCACCTGCGAAGAGATTTCAGTGCCATTTTCAGGAAATCATGATATGTGCGAAAACAAAGAATGAAACGGATAGTGATTGTCATGATGTAATGCAGTGCCTGTTGAGGATGGTAACGCAGGCTTTGCAAGAAAAATACACGGATGATCACGTTAAAGGCACACACAATTCAGTGCAATTTAAGAAACGCGAACTAATGATTAAGCCGTAGATTAATTAAGATTAAGTCGTAGATCGAGTCGAGGACTTAGCGGAAGCATAAGAGTATGATTTACACGTCAAATAAGTGAAGAAGTATATCTCTACCTCAGAGATATCTGTCGTCACCTATAAGGTGGCACAACAACCCGCCTTAGATGTGATAAATCGAACGGATAAGGCGAAAGGAGCCAGACCTTCTAGCCCATGGCCTCATTATAAGTAAAAGTCTTTCTACCTTTAGCAGAAATAGATTCTCAAGGTACCTGGTATGAAGAATGCGATGCTATATCCGGTATACCCTTCGCCAACGTTCCAGAAAATCCCTGGATACCATCCTGGCTATCCCTGCCCGCCTTTCTCATACCCAGAGTATCATTTTTCTTATCCATATTACTCCTACATGCCATATGCAGATTCTGAAACGAAGAAAAAGGACGCTTTGCCACGGTGCATCGCTGGTGCCTTCTTGCATCAAGGACCAGACAAGTTTGAACTCCAATCTGGCTCATCAGCAAGACCCCCCACGAGCCTCAAGCCTCATGAGTGTCCACGAACTGTGAAGGATCTGGTGAACTCCACAGGTTGTTCCGCACCCGGAACCAACTAGACGATTCCCCAGTAGTCATGCTGATTGCCACGGTATTTCCGAATCCGAATGCATCCTTCCTAGTCGATCCAGGATCAGTGGTCAATATGATAAAACTCCAAGCGTTACAAGAAGAACTTGTAATTCCACCGAACAAACTTACTACAATGTGTGGAATAACCGAGCCCGAATTGAAAAACCTTGGCACACTCGAAATTTTAGTTTAAGGGGCCCCGGCGGAATTATACGTGGTAAGAGATAATTTCTCTATCTCTACAGATGGAATACAGGACCGACCATTTCTCCGAGAGGAGCAAGTCAAATGTCCTTTAGGTGCAATACTATTTTCACGGCATCTAACACAGTAACACCAATTCCGTTTACAGACGAAGAATCTATGAAGGGCTCGATAAGCGATCCGACGGTGATGTACTTATAATCCAGTCGGAGCAGAACATCAGTTGAATCCGAAAAAGAAGGCAAAGCCAGTTTTAAACCTAGACAACAGTTTTCGACATCCGAGCGGTTTGAAGGCAACTGACATCGACGGAAGCACAATTGCATCAAGGCTACGAAATCGCAACCCTAGACTCAAGATCACAAAAACGCCGGGACGGCATCGAGAGATAACGGTATCGGACCAAATTTGACAAATTTAATTGATTCACACAGACAGATTTATGGACTGTCGTAAGACGCTTTCGAATCTTTAGTCAACAAAAGACAGAGCGCGAATTTAAGTGACATATCGGCATACATACGTGTAGCCATATAAATTTAAAACCAGCAGAGATCGTTTTCCACCATCAAGTATGTTTAGATTCTGCGAATCAGCTTACTGATCCTAGAGAAAAAAAGGCCAATCGGTTTTTGTGCAATTGTCAACGATGTGCAAGTGTTCAGGGAAAGGCGCGAACCTGACAAGTTTCATCCTTTCCCAAAAACGTGCAATCAAATCTATCTGTTTTCTATTCAATTTTCTTTCAAATAGAATACATTAGAATCAAAAGTAGAGTCAGTGCGTCAGTTATTCAAAAGAAAACTCTTTTTATCATTCAGATTCAATCTCTTATTTAAAAGTTCGTTATTTGCATTGAGATAAAATTTTCAAAAATAGCAATTCAAATGCAAGTTGGAAGAAACAAATACAATGATGTTTTAATGTCTTAATTTAAGTTTGATTTAACTTCAGGCTACAATGATTATTAGGATTCATTTTACAATTTTTCATTCAATTAATTATACACAGTCTGCAGTGAATCGCAATTTGCAAAAACTTTCATAAAAAAGTGTAGGAAGATTGGCTAATATCTGTCTACATGGCTTGGCAAAAAGCCGAATATATCCAAGTTTTCTGAGTGTATATCCTAGTAATTCAGTACAAGGCATCCTGCCCGGAGGAGAACTGGACCCGGCATGAATAGGAGTCTACTGAGAAGAAGTCCGGGTAGGTGCATTTTGTCTGGCACAAGAAGAAGAACCAGGATAGCATTTGTCATTGCA
>CAKNWU010049723.1:0-11052 GCA_932072015.1 Andricus quercustozae
ACGCGTGGAGCACCCAACAATTGGGCGTCAAACACTGCCGATTACCCTAGAGTTCTGGGTGCTGAAATAATTTAGATAAAAACGCAACGACGAACAGGCGAAACGCTCACATTGAGTGGACGAATCAACTCAAGGCTGACTTGCTGGACTGCCACGATACCAGCATTATACCTGTTTCCTGAGGCTTTATGGCGTGTGTGCACATTCTGTGGTACCAGAAACACCCAGAGCTTCAGGACGTTTCAAAACAGTCTTTGCAAAATCAAGCTGCCTACCGCTCGAAAACTGAATATGTATGCAGAGCGCTTCCCCGGCCACTGATCTATCTACAAGCTGCAGACGAAGAGGAGGAAGTGTCACTTATACCAACCTCTTCAGCAATCTCCCTCTTTTTGTCGAAAATCCACCCAAGCCCGCGGAGGTAGAGACTTTTCGAAGAGAGGTATTATTATTATGAGAAGTTGCAGGCTCCAGAAGCTGCGATCATGGTTCCTTGAAGCAACTAATCCCGACATAACTTACGCAAGAGACTTCGTACAACACTGTTCCTTGGAGTCCGGTTTCTAGCCGTGGGTGACATTACACGGCAGACGGCACAGTTGAGGAAGCAGTTTTCACCTCTGGATAATTTTTTATAGCTATAAATGTTTTGTGGAATTTTATGAGGAACAATGTTGACGGGCCAGATAAAGTGATCCCAGAAGAACAGCATTTTACATCCGGCTCGCGATAGACTGACCCTGATGCTGGTAAACCGTGATTTTGTTGAGTTGGCTAGGAAATTAAGTTTTCATACCCCTAAGAGAGCCTCCTCGGCCCTTTCTGCGGCACAGTATAGAAATGGCCCAAAAATGTCGACTTCACCTAGTTTTACAAGTCGCATAAAAGAATGTGTGCTATTCAAAACTAAGCAGGATGTAGGCAGAACCGTTCTTCGATAAAGACACTTTATGCTTACTAAGTCACTACCCTCTTTATCTCGAAGGAGGTATATTCAAGGTACGGAACATCTAGGATGACGACTGCAATAGATTGTCATCGTCTTGCGCGGGCTTTGGTCAAATTTCTTCAACACATCGACGTTCCATTTGTCTGCACCAAACGTGTAGAGAAGTATATGAACGGCCAGTATATTGGTCGCCTGGATCTTATTCTTTCCAGATAGTTCGGAAGCTCTCATTTTTCTGAGAATTCGGCGGTAACTTTTTTCAGGGGCCGTTTTTAACACATGCACATCTTGGGTTTTCGCTTGCGGCATTCCAAGATATGCATATGTTTCTCCATTATCAAGATGTAGAATGGTATTTCCACCTATGAGTTGAACATCCTTGTCGCCACGCAATGATGTAGTTTCTAGTCTTTCTTTGTGCAGATGGACGCAGGCTTACTTTTCAAGGAGGTCGAGGTCCTCTTTTAAAGAGGAAAAGAGTTTAAGGTCGTCCATGTATCAAAGGTGGTTGACCTTATTTTTTTCTGTTCGACCGGCCACTTCACTCGCCATTCAAGGCGCTGTTTGGCTGTTGAAAGAGATCCCATTCTTTGCGTACAGTACTGCTTGATGGTCAACAGTTTACACTTGTTCAGCGTGTGATTTGCTTTCCTTAAGTTTCGAGCAAGTGCCCTAACTTTTGAAGTGAATCTTTTATTTGATGTTATGTAGCTAATCACGCACAGAAAATCTGATGCATGCCGTCTCGCCGTTTTAACTTTAATCTGAAGCTGTGCAGTACGCTCGCAAGTATTACTCAGGCGTACTTAAGTATCATTACTTCTATTGTCGCTAAGCTGGGAGACCTCTTTCTCGTTAACTATACAGTTTAAATTCCATAGATTAACATCTTCGGGAGCATGTCGGGAAGAGCAGTATTAGCTTTAACTAATTTGTCCATTATCAGAAATACTTTTTAGTGGATTTTTGAACTCCTAGTTCTCCTGTTGGCATAACCGGCTATCTGCAAAGGTGCTCTTGCTGAAACACGTGGTATGTTGGATGGAGGTTGTTGCTCTTCTTCTTTCTGATAAAGAGCTTCATATCTGTTTTTGCGCAAAAAGAATACCTGATCTCTAAAATACTAAGTTAAGGATGCCAACTGGTAAGAATGCCCGTCCTGAGTTGGTCGAACCATTTAAATCGATGCTTTTGCGTTTTTCTGGTCGATTGTCTGGTTGACGCATCGGTTTGGTTCTGTTGCCACTCCCAACTGAACCATGGCCTCCATCCGAAAGACGCCTATTGTGGGTCGCACTGCGCGATACTGGTGTCATAAGCGCATAATTCGTTGAATTGGGGAGTTAGCCCAATGCAAAGCGGCCTAATGCAAGAACCGAAGCTCTCGGGCAATGAGATCGCTATATCCCTACGCCACATACACCGTCAACGAAATAGGATTTCTCCTAGGGCTCAGGATCGACTGACTCGTGTGCAACGACTGTTTACACGAAACCCTTCTTCTCTTCAGCCCTCAAAGTCCTCGCTGGAGTATTTACTACCACCACTAAGACCTGCACCGGGAGCGGCTTCGGGCAGGCTCACGCCCAGGCCATTCTGCGCACAACGCCGCAACCCTCCTATTCGTCAGGGTGTCATGACGTACGAACCGCCTTTCTGCGCGCAGCGCTTCAGCGCCATCCATTTTCTCGGCTAGTTGTTTCGGCAGGTTAGTTTTTACACACTATTAGCGGATTCCGACTTCCGTGACCACCGTCCTGCTGTCTTAAGCAACCGAAGCCTTTCATTTTATCCCATAAGCGTCGACTTTGGCGCCTGAACTCTGCGTTTGGTTCATCTCACAACGCCAGTTCTGCTTAACAAAATTTGCTCACTTGTCACTCTGATCCGAAATCTCGTTTCTTCACTGTTCAAGCAAGCCAGAGATCTCTCCCATTTAAAGTTTGAGAATAAGTTCAATTCGTTTCCAACCCAAGGCCTCTAATCAGTCGTTTTACCAAATGCGACTCGCTCACACGAGTGCCAGCTATCCTACGGAAAACTTTGGAGAGAACCAGCTACTAGATGTTTGGATTAGTCTTTCGCCCCTATACCCAGTTCCGACGATCGATTTGCACGTCAGAATCGCTACGGACCTCCATCAGAGTTTTCACTGACTTCGTCCTGATCAGGGATACTTCACCATCTTTCGAGTCCCAACGTGTACGCAGCCCATCTTTCATTACGTCTTTAGATTTTGTGGTCACAATGACTCATGGTTATATTAGACTCCTTATTCGTCTATTACTCCTTATTCCAAACTCCTCTCCATACGGCGTGGACCGCAGTCAAGCTATTGACAGATATTTCTGACTTACTGATGCAGTTACTGCCCTGTGAGTATTAGACGTTTGCCCGCATTTAGAGGGGGCTATCTGCGAGCCCCATCTTATGTCTGTGATAGCCGAGGTTTTTATTTCCTACGAAAATACCTGTTAGGACTTTGATGTCGTTCTTCCCGAACTGGAGTATTTCTTTCGGTCAGTTAGAGTTTACATCTAAACCCATGAGTGTTTTAGCCTGTCTGCAGACAGTGGCCAATCCCCACTCCTTCTGATTTTCCTCAGTCAACCAACTATTCATTTCTTCAGTGACGAACCTACTAGAAATACCTACAACTGGTTCGAGTCCAGTGATGTTTTCTCTTGCTGCTAGTTTTGGTAGCCTGTCCGATATCGCATTGCCTTCGTTGTTACTATGCGCAGGGATCCAAAGTAGAGAGACTCAGTTTTCCGTCGCTAGATTTTTCAGTGCCTCAAAGCTCTCCCATACTAGTAGCGACACAGTCGTTCCATTCAGGGCCATTATATCAGCCATGCTATCTGAGCAGATACGGAGTTTTCTTTTGTTGCCATACTCCTGTGCCTTACTGGCGCACTGGAGCAGGAGCATAATCAGGATTGTGAAGCCCATTCTACGCCCTCTCCGATATACATCGGCTCCTGCTTTCTGCTTTTTCCTGGAGCCATCAGTAAACTAGTTGCCCTCATCACTCGGCAGGTGTGCCTCACCGTTAACCTATTCCTCCTTCGTGGATAGACTAACATGATACTTCTTATCAAAGAGATAGCGAGTGGTCCTTTAGTCTCTGAGCATGCTCGGAGTCAGTTTACGCGCGATTTCTGTTGGGATCCGCACTGCCGTCAAGATCCTTCCGCTATTTAGCATATTTAATCTCCAGGCCGCCTTCGCAGCCACGGCCTTGATGGTGAAATGGAAGGGGCCCGACCCTGTTAGTGCTCCCAGTGCTATTGTGGGCGTCGACGTTGAGGCACTAGTGACGCCTCTTAGAATCACAGTGAACAGTTTGACTCTGCTGAACAAGCAATACTCCGAGGAGCCCATCCAGATGCTGGCCGCGCACGATGACCAGTATATTGTCCATGTAGCCTATAACGTTATAGCCTTTCTGCGGAAATCCCAAATCAACGGTTCCACATAAAGTGGTATTATCCTAAGTCGTTGTTAGGTTTCTGTTGGAATACGAGAGTTCTACAAGGTCCTAAAAACACTAAAATTGAAGCAAAACACTAAAAATATAATTTGCTTCAAGAAGCTTTACGATGAGTTCATTATATCTGAGAAGAATTGTCCATCAATCACTACCAAAGAGGTGAAAAAAAGAATTAGAGGCACAAATAACTATTTTGCTGCAGGGACAGATTGTATCAAGAAATGTGACTTGTATAACCCAGAGAACTACAAGCCAGTAACTTGTTTGAACACGCTGTATAAGATTTTCACAGCTATCCTAAATGACAGGATTGTTCGAGAACTTGATACTGTGTGGACGAAGATGTACGAAGAACTTGGTCTGAAAAAACCTGTAGAAGGCTTCCGAGAGGACCAGCTAATTAACAGAAGCATCTGCAAAGATTCATCATCTGTCTGTTGTAATTCTTGAAGGTTCATCCATACACAGTGAGATGCATAGAGAAATTGATGCTCCTTCAGAAAACAAGATTCACTATCTCCTCTGGAAATTATCGTGTAACAACAGCGTCACCTTTCAGAGGGGTGTCTTTCATGGCTTCACCATGATCCCTCTGTTATTTTGCACCACACTTCTGCCACTATCTCGCGCACTACGCGATTCTCCTGTATATCTCTGCGGCGACACTAATTATCGCCACCATTAGGTCACTCACGTATTTTATATGGATTACCTAAAGATCTATGCTTCTAGTTTAAAGCAACTTCAGAGTGCTTTGAATTTCGTCAAGGGGTATACAGGAGAGACTGGTATGGAATTAGGATTGGAAGAGTGTGCCCAGATTTATCTGAAGCGAGGACAGATTACTGGCGTTCTTGAAGACCCTAAACGTGGACATAAGTGACCTATACATACCTGGACGTGCCTCACATCCACATTCAGGACGTAACACCAGTGAAACAGTTCCTCTGCAGCATTTTTTTAAAGGGAAGAGATCCTCTCTCGAATATTTTTAGGTAATACGAGATGTTTGACAAAGGAGCGTTCCTTTACAAAGCAATGGAGCAGGTGGCCGAGACCCTTAGCCAGACTTTCAACATTAGACATGAGGAAATTAATTTACTGCATCTAGATGTATCACTTGTAAAAGCCCATGTAAAGAAAGGAGATGTTGAAAAATTCCGTCAATAGCTCCTCTAAAAGAAAATGCCCGGAAACTCTTACAAGAATGTCGAGAACCAGCACTTTTGAAAGGACCAAACTTTTGCTTTCCTCAGATCATCAGATATGAGTTCAGATACAGACGCGGAAACGACGTCACTTTACAAACATAATGTGGCCCTGATAGTGCTTCCCAACCATCTTTGCCGCTCTTACGGTGTTGGGCGCTACGCTACCCTATCGAATGCCCTGAGGGAGATAGAGTCAATTGTCAAAACTGAGAAGGGACAAATTTTCTGGAACTTCGATTTTCGGACAGCAGTCTCCATTGCATATTCGAAACCTGACATTGTTCCCCAAGACTTCGAGAAAGAAAGTATATTCGTGATCGAATTCTCGGCTCCGGCCATCTAGATCATCACTACCATGGAGAAGGAAAAGGAGAAGAGGTATCAAGACCTTGAAAGAAAGCTGCAACGAATGTACACAAAATATTTGGTTGAAGTAATTGTCCTTGTGATCGGTATTGTCGAAGGTGCGAAACTATCCCTGTTTCGTATCCTTGAAGCCATACCCGCGTGCCAAAAACATACCAAGTATCTTGTAAAATGGATGCGGGAAGCTTGTAAATTGATTTTTTTGTTGAAAATTGAACTATTTGGCTAAAAACTCGGTTTTTTCTGTTAGAAATTTATTTTTTAAACTCATAATTTAAATATCCCACTTTTCATTTTATATTATTTTTAGTGGAAAATTAAACTATTAGAATAAAAAATTATGTATTTTATTGCAAATTACTCTTTCTGGATAAAAAATTATATTTTTGTTACAAAAAATTAAACAATTTTGTTCAAAAGTATCCATTTTGATTGAAAAGTCAACTTTATTGTTGAAAATTTGTATTTTTTGGCGGAGGATTCAACTGTTGTTTTGAAAATTCGTATTTTTGGGTTGACTTCATCTGATTTAGATTTAAAATTAAAAATAGTCTGGGGTGAAATATGAACTATTACATTTTTTTTAGCATTCAGCTATTTTGTTAAAGATTAATCTGCTTTGTAAAGAATTCAACAATTTTGTCACAGTCATTTTTTTGGTTAAATATCCAACTGTTTTCTTGAGAACTTGTCTGTATTCAACCAGTCTGCTAAAAGTGGAACTACTCTGTCGAATCTTCAGTTTTATGATTGAAAATTTTTGATATAAGTTACAAATGTTTTGGTTTAAAATTTAACTATTTCCTTGAAAAATAGCTTTTTGGTTAAAAATTAATTTTTAGAACTGAAAATTGAACTGTTCAATTTTAGGCGAAAATTTGTTTCTCTTATTTAAAAATTCACGAATTTTGTTGCAATTTATTTTTTTTATAGAAATTTAATATTCGCTTGAAAATTGATAGTTTTGGTTAAAAAGTAAAATCTTTGGTTATAAATTCATGTATTTTGTATAAAAGCCGCGTTTTAAGTAGAAAATTATTCTTCCTGGTTAAAAATGCATCCCTTTGGTAGAAAATTGAACTATATTTGGTGAAAAGTTAAAATATTTTACTAAAATTTAATCTACTTTGTAGAAAATCTAAAAATTTTGTTTAAAAGTCAGTTTTTGGTTGAAGATTCATCATTTTAGTTGAAAATCCATCTCTTTAGGTGAAAATGTAATTAAAACTTTGGTGCCAGGGCCGCTTAAACAAATAGGCTAATAGAGACCATAGCCTAGGCGCTCCATATAGCCCAGGCAGACGGTTTTTGGGAAATTTAAGTTTAGGTAAATGAGAGCAATGTCAATCAGGGGAAACCCAGCTTTGGAAATATACAAAATATGGTTCATTGCCATTTTCTTCAAATAATAAATACAACTTAAGCGTTTTAAGAAAATCAAAAGGGGGGGCAAAGCCTCGGGCGCAATTTAAAAAATCCGAAGTTTGTGCAGCTATGTTAAAAAAGTTAAAAATGTAGGATTAATGATCAGTTTTAATTTCCATTGTAATACGTTCCCCACTAGGTCAACACTTATCAATATTATGAGTTCAAGAGTTTTTCTATGCGTAGGGGTTTTCCTTAAAACTCAGAGAAAAACTTTTCTTTGAAACAAAAGCATAGTCCTACGGGCTCTTTTATTGTGATACCTGTGAAAATCTTTTTTACATAAGCAGAATTATTAGGCAACAGATTTGGTGAAGTTTATCCAAAATGGATAATTTTTATTACAAAAAGATTCTGTTTGAAAAAAATGAAAGTCCACTTAAACTTAAATTTAAGAGGAAATTCCATTTTTATCAAGAAACATCCGTTTGACACAAGAGGACACTTCTCTGAGTGAAGCATAATTCGTTCACAAAATTAAATTTTTAGAATTAAACTTAAGAGAACTTAAAAAACTTAACTTGACTTAAGCTAATTAAATATAAATAAGGTATTAAATAATTTTAATTAATTTTGATTCAAGTCAACTCAAACTTAAATTTCGCCAGGTTATGGCAACGGCCCATAAAATATTCGAGATTTATGGTTGACATTTGAAAGTAAAGAAAAAAAAGGAATAAATGCATGTTTATACTGATTACAATTTTTAATTGAAATATTAAACATAATACAGACAAGCGTGACAAACAACATGAAGGCCGCACTCTTAGCGTATTAGTTATGTCAACTGTTAGCATCCGTGCAAATTCAAGAGAAATAGTTAACGCTCCCCTCCATGTTCAGTGTTCACGTTTGGATTGTCAGGATGTACGATGAGGCCGATAAGAGCCAAGCTCGAGATCGTGCATAATTCCCTGTTCCATATCTCTATCTTCCAGTGAATCCTCGGGTTCTCTGACATTCATGGCCGCAAGATACCTGAGTGTAACAACACGTTGCCCCTCAGCGGAAAATGGATGTACTTCTTGTATGACAGGCTCGTGTTTTTTATTATATAGCGGAGTAGTTTTTTTGCCTTGTTCCTCCTTTTTTCCAATGTACCAACCACCACCGATACTTTTTTTTTTTTTAACAGCAGGGTTCGTGACTGGGTGATAGGTGCCCCCTTTTTTGTAGAAAAGGAAAGGTTCGTTTGAAGGATTTTGACACTTTTCCGGTACGGTAATCGGTAACAGAGGTGCTTTTGCTCCTTTTCCCCAAAGCTTATTTATATGTGAACTTAACTCTGTAAGAAGAAATAGAATTTTATTAATTTTACTGCTTAGAATATAAATTAGAACAACTAAATAGAAGGGTAGGTAACAAAAAATTACATTTTAGAAATCGCAAACAATACCATCCTCGTGAAACTTACTTGTAACTTGATAAGTAAATTGCAGCTCAAACAAAAATTTAATATTTAAATAATTTTTGAGGTGACCACGCCCATATTTGACATAAATATTCCCTATAATATCATTTATAACATATTTTTGTTTTTGAATTTTTTAAAGTTGTCGAACAATGCCAAAAAAATAAATATCGTGCATGCAATACTGCGCACAGTTACGGTGTACTGCTGCCAGCCACTGTTCCACCATTTCAAAAAATTCAAGAAAAATATGTTTCATAAAAGATATTCTCAGAAATATTTGTGTGAAATATGGGTGTTGTCACTCTAGAAGATAATCTTTGAAAAAATTTGAAAAATTAAAAATTTGGTTTGACCTCTAATTTTGATCAAAAATTAATTTTTTGTAATCGTCTCATTAGTGCCTATAAAATATATTTTATTTTCAAAATCGGTCGATCCGTCTTCGGAAAATATGGTTGTGTCCCAAAGTATGCGGTCGGGTGCAGTAGACCATACAGGTGCGGAGTGTAGCATTCGCGATTTTTTGTTTCACAATATTCCACCCCTTCAAAAAATGCAACAAAAATATATGTTATGAAAGATGTTCTAAGGAATGTTAATGTAAAATATGTATGGGGTCACTCTAAAGCATAACCTCAAAATAAATTTGAGAAATTGACAACAAAATTGTTACCTCTAATTGTGTTCAAAAATTTGTTTTTGGTAATAGACTCATTAGTATCTACAACATTTGTTTTGTTTAACAAGATCGGTGAAAGCGTTTTCGAGAAAAATCACTTGTTTATTTTTCTTTGTCCCTCCATAACTCCCACATAAATAAATGTTTAGGGTTATCATTGGGAGAAATCTTACTTCACATCAATGCGAACTTATAACAGAAATTTCAAGATAATACGTGCGGGGGCAGATTGTGCAATTGCTCAAAAATGCTTAAAAACAGTATAAATTATGACCAGGTATGCTCACTTACGTAATATATAATAAATATAAAATTTATGTGAAAGTAAAATTTAAATACAATTTATTGAATATTAACTATTTGTTGAACATTCTTGTCAAATTTAATAAACAAATCAACTTGTTAGCTACTATTAAACAGATTGTCTTTCGGTATTTCATGGAATCAACTTGAAATTACTTTTCAATAACAAATTTCGACGTCAGTTTACTTTCGGTTAAAATTGTTATCGGCTTATACAATTTTAATAAACAAATGCACAATTTATCAATTTTTTCCAATTATAGACATTGGTTCTCAGATTTCGTTAAAAAAAAGCTCTGTTTATGCGTTATGAAGTACGAAAATCATTCATTTGTTTATCAAATTATTTAAACGAAATATGTGGAGATATTGATATTCCATATAGTTGAAAAACAAAGTCTATATGTTAAAACAAGACTTCACTGTGCATTTATTCATTAAATTTGTTTTAAAAATTACCAGTTTTTACAGAAAACTAAATTAATGACAAAAACTACTGGTGAAGAGTAATTTTTAGTGCTTTCTATAAAAACCCGACAGCCTATCCATTCAGAAACACCTAAGAAGTCAATTTCTTAATTTTTGATAATGTTTTTGCAAACAGTTCATATGTGATAACTTGTAATTAAATACTACTTTTACATATATTGCGACAAATAGTTTTTCATTTTTACAATTTACAATTAAAATTTTGCAAGTTTAAAGTCTTATGATTAAAAATTATCTAATTTTGATGCTTTCTATTCGAAATTTCTTTAATTTGTAAGATTTAGAATTGAAAACTTGACTTTTTATTTCCAAAACAATCATCTGCAAAGTGAACGAATTTTAAATTGCAAATCGTTCAAATTGCAAAATTTTCAATCATAAATCTTCAGAATTCAACTATTCTAATAATAACTTTAAGACAGAAGTATTTATAAAAGATGTTCAATATTTTATAATTATAAACATTAACAATCAATACTAAACAACTGTGAACATCTTTGAAATGGATCAGTATTGAAAATAAATTTGTGTACATTATATAAATATATTTAATCAAGGAGTGGTTAACTATATTTCAAGTCTGGTATACAATACAGAAATCCCATGACATCGCGTGAAGTCCTTTCGTATCATTTCAGAATCCTTTAAGTATAACTAAAATATATTGTAACCCTCGAGTTACAAGGGGTGCCTAAAAATAGGCAAACAGAATATCTCCTATGT
>CAKNWU010049748.1:0-10005 GCA_932072015.1 Andricus quercustozae
TTGGGGGGGGGGGGCCTTGCCCTCTAGGATGAAACAAAATTTTGCAATGCATTTTGGACCACCCTAGTGCTCACAGATGTATAATGTTTTATCATTTGTGTATGAAGTCACTTTACTCCTGAAAATTAGAACTTTAGCCCCGCTTCATAGGAATGATAAAGGGCTGCAATCATGCATGTCTTCTAAAAGTTTGATTTTTTGACAAATCTTCTTGTCAGGATGTCTGACACATCATATTATATTTAAGGACACGGCTGACCAAAGAAGGTCACTACCACTTGAGAAGGCGCCGCTCGCGAGTATGGTGCTAATTACTTTTTTATTCGATAACTCGCAATTTCGTCGTCCAGACGTTAAAAGTGAGCTTCCAAACTCGACCAAACGAAATCCAAACGATTGATAAAATAATTTTTAAAAAAATTAATATTTGTTCCGCAGCATGAAGTTAGCATTCTAATTTTGAAAACTCAATATCTTTTTGAGTTTTGCCGTCCAAACGACAAAATTTGGTTTCCAAACAGGACCAAACGATTCCATTAAACAAAAGTTGGATATTTAATTGTTGGTGTGCTAACTTTACGCGAATGTTAGATAGTAGCGCTTCGGCTTCATAGCCGGAAGGTTGCGTGTTCTATTCTCGCTGTCTCCACTCTTTACATTCTGATCCTAATGAGAAGGTATTAGTTTCATGTAAAATATTACTTTGTCGTTTTTCGTCAAATTTCCATGTTTTGAGACCCCTGACTCAGAAAAAAACGATTTTTAGGAAGGTTTCTGTCTGTTTGTAGTCTCTGTCTGTATAGTATCCTGTAGGCACGATAAATTTTGAAAGACTGATCAGATTGGATGCATGTGGCCAATTATGGAAACCCTCCTTAATTAAGAGACTTGATTGCTGACTAAAAAGTTTTATAACAAAAGCAAAATTTTGCCTTCTCAGTGACTGAATAAAGTAACCAACTTTTGTTACAAACTTCATTACTCTTCAAAAAGCGCGAGGAACTTTTATGCGAAAGTGCTCTTCCTGTCCTATCCGCGGGATACATTTCTTTTTTTGTTTGTGGTTTATTTTTTACTAACATGCTTACTTGTACCAGCCATTCACTTGTCGGGCCATTCACCAGGATCGTTACGGAAGACTCTTTCTAGAACGTGTTCTTCTGTCTTGTTTGCTAATTCTTTCATCTGTGGTTCTCCAGGGCTTCGTACTTTGTACACCAAAGATTCCTTATAGTCCAGTCAATGAAGGATTTGAAAAAAAATGTGACACAGTGGGATCTTGTTTACACCGTTGTTGGGGATAGGTTTATAAAAATACTCTAAAAATTCCCCAACCATACGTTTAGGGCTACGACCAACTCATTTGCATTAAAAAATAGTAATATAAAATAACCTCAGTTTCATCGTACAATTTAATACATTCAAGGTAAGTTATTTGAGATGAAACTTCTTTTAATTGTTCCTTCATATTTTTACAATATATTTCTTAATTTTTAGGTCAGAGTAATAATGTTTAAGGCCTCTTTTAAAGCATCATACAAGTCAATTTCAAAATTGAATTTATTGTGTAGGCAGCAGAGGTGATCATGAGTCCTTATGACAATAATGGAAGCGGGGGCGCACAACAGATCCTCGAACAGTTACGGAAATGAGGAAATTGGGGTACAAAATGATCCAGAGCCTACAATTTTTATCCGATTCCATCTTTTTTTTTTAAATTAAAGATAATTAAATTCTTAAGAGGTCTGTCGAGGCCGATTTTTCAGAAAAGGCTCTGTTTGTTTATCATTGCAAAATGCCAAAAAACCATAATTTTTCATATTTGAGCTGCCTGTTCTGTATCATTTATTGATATTACCTCAAAAAGGTGAAACAACTGATAGATTTACAATCGATTAACAAATCCTGATAACTTAGATGAAGTTCCTGCAATCCGTTCAATTGTTATAAACAAATTTATGAACAAAATAGAGTTTTGCTGTACATTGAAGCCTGAAAGCTCTTTTCATTACGTTTTTCCCCGCGAAATCGAGTAAAATCAATGTTTCACTAAAATCAAACACTTAAGTATTATTTTGTTGATTGTTACAAACAAATTTCATAAAAAAATTCAATAAATAAGCGCTTTTGGATGTATAAAATGCATTTTTTCTGCGCAATCATTAGTTTTGCCTTTAAAAATGAAAATTCCATGACAGAAATGGACAATCAACAATATTGACCATTGTTATAAAAAATAATGAATAACAAATGCATTAAACGGTCACTTTTTGATGCAAAAATCCATTTTTTTGCATAATTCTTCATTTTATCTCTAAATTAAAATGTTGATGGAAGAAACTGACATTTCACAATATTTTTCATTGTTATTAACAATTCTGATCAACAATTGCATTTAATAGTCGCTTTCAAATAGAAAAAATCTCTTTCTTGCTGAAATGTTGATTAGATCACAAAAAATGAAACTTCTACGAAATATACTGACATCCAATAAAATTTCCTATTGTTATAAACAATCTTGATCAATTAATTCTTAAAATAATTCTTTCGTATAGAATAAATCTGTTTTTTGGGTTCAATAGTCAATGTTACCTTGAAATAAGGAACCGGATCGTAAAACATCAACACTCAACATCTTTTTCCAATATTATGAACAATTAATTTTTCGTTAAGTGAATAAAATTTTACTCCGAAGTTTAGGTATTTTCATGCTGCTAATTTTTAATGCCTGATCTATTTCCGAAGTTCATTCCGGGATATTTTCACTTTTTTTTTTTAATTTATTCAGAAATCGCATCAATTGTACAAAAATGTAATTAGAATATAATTTCTATACAAGCTTATATTTTTTTTAAAATTTGCGAATTTGAAAATTTCTATTTATTAAGACCGATAAATTTAACTTTTTGATAATAGATGTTCAAAAAAATGCACTTTACATCACGGTCGTAGACACAGGTCCGGGGGCTTTCGTGGTGGGGGAAGTTCCCTAATGTAAGCCAGAAAGTTTCGCAAACTGACCACTGAATGTAGTGGCGTATATGTGTTGAGTTGTATAGAATTTGAATTTTAAAAGATAAACGAAACACGTAATTAAACATTGTCTAACCCCAGAGTCTCAACTGGCGTCAAGAATATTTGGTGAAGTATTAATTTTGGAATTTTTATTACTGTAACAATTTTATCGGTTAACTTAATTTTCTCATCGACAATTTTTATTTATAAGAAATTTTTATCATGATTAAAAATGTGTGTTAAGGCCACTCGTTGCACTATATTAATATTTTTAAAAATCAGTTTCATACAATTTCCTTTAAATCATATCATTTTTAGCATCAATATGTGTTTATTATGTTCATTAATTAAACATGCATCAACATTATTCAAATTATTGAATACATCTGGATTAAATTGACTTCTTGAAATTAAAATTTCAAATTAATCCGCCACTTTCTTTACTCTAATATTACGCCACTAGCGGAAGTGACAACTTTGTGAAATAATCGAAAGCTTCAATAAGGGAACTTCCCCCACCACGAGAGTCCCCGGACCTGTGTATACGACCGTGCTTTACATCTATTTCCTTCCATCTCTATGTCTAAAAATCTTGCCTCATTTAGTTTCTTCGACCTTTTTTTAAAGCAAACTGAACGCAACAAGTTTGAATTAAATTGGTTCTATAAAAAATGAAACAAGTAATTTATAACAAACAATTTCTCAACAATTATTAAAGTATCTTCTTGGGCTAATACATAATTTCGCAGGAAGATGAAATACGTAAAATTATAGTAACATATGTGTCAACTGTTTGTACACTTGCAAACGTATAAACAGTTCTGAACTTGGCCCCCTCATTTTGATATTTGTTTCTGGCGCCGACTTCTAGCCATTATTTCATTCTTGACAAAAAGGATTATCTAGATTTAAGCGGTGGGATGGAGTTCAGAAAATAAATTTTTTTGTAAAGCAACGTTTATGACTATACAATAAGCAAACTTTATTTACTCTCCTTGGAAATATTAATCATACCTTAAAAATCTGTTCATTACGTATCTCGAATTTTTAAACGTTTTTAAACTTCAAATTAAGATTTTTCAAAATTGTAAATTTTATATTTAAAGTCTAATACTTTTTCGGGAAGAATGTTACAGGATTTATCAGATTTTGAGATATTTAAAAAGAATTGAAGGATTTAAAATGATTTCAAAGGTTTAAAGAAATTTTTCAATAATTTAAGGTATTTCGCAAGCTTGCAAAGAATTTTAAAGATTTGTAAGGATATTTCAAAAGCTTTCAAGGACTTACCAAGGGCTCTAAAAATTTGAAGGAATTTCGAAAGATTTCAAAGAATTTGAAATATTTTAGGATATTTTAAAAGATTCAAATGGATTTTAACGGATTTTGTAGTATTTTCAAGGATTTAAATGAAAAGATATTTATTCTTTGCACTCGGAATGTTTGAATGAAACTTTAGCAAAAAAATCTATTTTAGATCCCAGTTTCTGTATGCATCTCCATAATCTGAATTTTCTGCGTAATGAAGTATAGTTAAAAATTCAGTTTCTCAAAGCTTTGTAGGATTCGAAGTATACATTCTCATCGCGACACTCGCGCTTGGCAATCGATTTTCGACAGACATTGTTAATTTTATATTTCTTTTTTTAGCTCCCTTACAATAAAAAACTAAAATCCTTTCTTCAGACTTCCTTCCCTCTCTCACTTTGTTATGCTAAAAATAGTATTTTTTTAATAGCATTTTTGATCGATAAAACAAAAATGCCTACAACTCTTCTTTTAGACTTTTTACGTATCTCACATCTATTTGGCGTGATATTGAAAATTCAGATTTTTTTCTTCATATTATTTTCGATAAATAAAACCAAAATTACAAGTCTTATCAATCTATTATTAAAAGAAATTTCGCAGGACTTTTTAAAAGCTATAACTGCACCATAGGACTTTTCCCCGTATTTTACGTCGTTTGGTTCAACTTTTAAATTGTGGATTCTTTCATAGTGTTTTAGATAAATAAAACCAAAATTACAAGTACTATTAAAAAGTGGCATAAAAAAGTTGTGTAGGACTTTTTAAGAGCTGCCATTCATCTTGGAAACTTTTTTCCGCATCTTACGTCGTTTGGCTCAAAATTAGATTTTTCTATTATCTTAAATAATATTTTAGATAAATAAAATCGAAATGAAAAGTCCTATTAAAAAAATGGTTATGAGAAATTTTATAGAAACTTTCAAAAGCTATAATTCCTTCTTAAGACTTTTTCCCATATTTTGCGTCTTTTGGCTTAAAATTTGAATTTTTTATTTTTTTCTAGTATTTTTGATAAATAAAACAAAAATTTCAAATCTTATCGAAAAGTGGTTGAAGGCCAAATTGTAGGCTTCATGGGGCCACAAAACGTGGAGATCCGTTGAAAAACTGGGGAGTGAAATTTCGGACAATTATCATTCTTTTTAAATCATAAATGATGAAAATCTAAAAAAAACCGGTGCGCTACGGACGTGATTATTTTAGTTTGTCTGAAGCCATTTTTAAATTAAAAGTACTGATTTCCAGTAAAAATTTTAATATAACCTAAAACAGTTCAAAACTTGTAAATCTTGTTTGAAATATATACCGATTTCAGTTAAAAAAATAAAAGCATAACCGAAAATTGATCAAGATTTGTTTATCTTTTAAGCCCAATGATTTTTTATCCAATGAAAGTTTAATTATTTTTTTGATCATTTAAGTATTTTGTTAAGTCATATTTTTTGGTTGAAAGTTCAACGGTTTTGTTGAAAATACGTTCTTTTGCATTAAAAATTCATGTTTTGTTGGTAGGTTAAAAATGAAATTTTTTGAACTCTCTAGAAACGCAAAAAAAAACAGAATAAAAGTGTAATTCGTATTTAGCTAACGGCTACGTTACTTTCAGGTGGAGGGGGTCAAATATGGTCCAACATTGGTAGCTTAGTTTATGTATAGCCCCTTACCAAAAAAATAAGAAAAATTCCGCTTTATTTTTGCAATTAATCTCGTAAATATTTCATATCTTACTGTCGCTGTAGAAAGTCTATCAGCTAAGCTTACAACGGTGAGATGTACATAACTTTTCGAAAAGCTCCAGGGTCTAGAACAATTCCCGATAGGTAATAATTCTCCATTTCACAAATCCATGGTATTAATTTTATAATGAATTCCACGTAGAGAAGCAGAGAAGTCTTCGCGTAGAACCAAATGATGTAAGGGAAAAGGAAGAAGAGAGGCGGCTGATATTGTAATTTATGAACGATGAGATACCACGTGGTCCGCGAGACTTATTTCTACCGATTCTTACAATTTCCTTTCATAATGCAAAAACTTGTTCTTATAAGTCGGTTGAATATATACCATTATGGATGGTAAAACTTTATTCACAATACGGCAATTAATTTTATAGAATGTGACATTTTCTAAAGCCAGAAATGTTTATAGATTTTTGGAGGACTTTTTTATCTGAAAGTTTAATTGTTTTATAGTTGGATAAATTAATTTGCGAAAATGAAATCGGGAAATCAGGAAAATCGGGAAACGACCAGAAATGTGATTCATTAATGAAGGTTTTTCTCTGGAATTTATTAATATGCAAATTAAAAGTGGCTTCATATATTTTATTATTCTACTTTTAAGTTTTGACAGGGGATTTCAGTAAAGAATTTTAATTTTGACTTTGAGACAGGAAATTTTCTAAAAGATTTATAATTCTCATGTGGAACAGGGAATAAATAAATTAAACATTTAAATCAACCACGTCCAGAATTACAGTTATCCTGACTTGCAGCATGGAATTTTATTATAGAATTATAATGTTGTGTTTGGGCCAGCGAATTTCAATAAAGAAATATAATTTTAACCATTGGGATTGGGAATTTTCTAAAAGAATTATAATATTGATTTTTGCACAGGAATCTAATAAAGAATTATCATTTTCATTTTAGGTACATTTTAGAACAGGAAATTCCGTTAAGAATTATAATTTTGACTTTGGAACAGAGAATTTCGTAAAGAATTATAATTTGGTCTTGGAATAGGTTATTTGTGACATGAAGCGGAAAATTTTGGAAAATAATTTTAATTCTGATTTATAAAAAGGGAATCTACAAAAGCAATCCCTGTTTCAAATCAGAAATTGTTTCAATTTAAAAATTGTTTTTTTTTTTGCAAATAAAAATTATCCAGAATTTGAAACTTCTCTTTTCCAAATTTTAGAAAACGAGAATCACTGCATTTCTGAATTATAATAGAAAATATTTTAAATCAATGTAATACAGACTTAGAACTGAGAACTTCCCTAATGAATTATAATTTAGACTTTAGGGCACGAAATTTTCGTAAAGAATTATTATTTGAATTGGAACAGAGTCCCTATTCAAATTCAGAATTATAATTTTTTTACAAAATTCTTTGTTCCATATCAGAATTATAATTTTTATGACCAAAAATTATCTGATGAGTCAAATCTGAATTATAATTCTTTTCCCAAATTCCCTGTTCCAAATTAGAAATCTTTGAAATCTTTATAAAAGTCGATTGTCCGGAAGAAAAATGGAAATTTAAAGTGATCTATCGGGTAGGTACCCTGATGAGGCTTCAAATTTTGATACTTTTAAATCCACTTTTATTTCAAGATAATTTTCTAATATATATGTAAGTCCTTAGCAAAAGTGTAAAATAAAATCATGGAAATTGAATGATTTATCCAGAATAAAGAAGAGTACGAAATTAAAAATTATGGTAGGAATCTGTATTATCATCAGAGATAGTAATTTTTTCAATCGGTTGAGAATCCTGGCCACACGTACTGCAGACAACAGAAATCTACAATATCGATCAAAGTTAACTTCTCTTAATACAGACAAATTATTTCGTCTTTTTCAGACTAGATGGAGATATAAATTCAAATTTATTAAAATTCAAATTTTTATCAGTTGATCTGGTGTTCGAATCCCAGTGGCGTGAGAGGAGAGTGATCTTTTTTTCTGATAAAAATTTGAATTAAAAATTATTGAATGGAAATTAAATAAATTTGATGTGTATAAACAACGCAGCAGGAAAACATGATATACAGGTTGTAGAATAAATTTGGTTCCTACTTCGTTTTATTCCCAGGTCTGCAATTAAAATTATCAGTTCCATTTGTTCTGTACCTTCGGACTGTCTAGTGATGCAAGAGCTTTCGGCTCTTGGAGTCACGAACAGGTATTCATTCTATATGTATATAGGTATATAGGTATATATAGATGAAGGGTAATTCACGACTCGGAGCATCATGTATTCGCGCAGCAGTCGGGGGTGTAATTTGCGGCTTGTAATACCAAGCTCGTCGTTTGTAACCCGCTCGCGACAGGAAGCTGGGTACGCGGTAGGGGTGAGAAGTAACATCCCAGAGAACTACGTAACCACATCGTCTTATCGGTAGTCGTCCTCTGGTAACACACCCAGGCACCGATGCTGGAAATGGTCTCGTTTCAAAATGTATTGATGACTTTCTATATCCCTTTAAAATTATCTCGTATGTAAGCTCTACGCTAGGGTGGCCCAAATTTGGTGCAAAAATAATTTTGCAATTTTTTATAAATTGACAAATAAATTTAACCCGTTATCCATATCCTTTAAATGATAAAAACTGTTAATTATTTTATTGTTTTTTGTAAAAATGATAAATCAATTATGTAACAGCAATAAGTATTTCAATAGAATGGTGGTAGGTAACACTTTATAGGGGGTAAAAATTTGTAATGTGTTTTTTATAACAGATGCATAATTCCAGGCCTTCTCGATGCCTGTAAAGTGGGGCTAAAATTTCGAGCGTGATGACATCAGAGGGAGCAAAAGTGTACTTTTGCTCTTTAGGGGGACAACAATGTGACATAGACAAACAATGAAAATTACACATCTATGATCTCACATTTGATTACTTTGACGGATTGGACGAACTCGAAGCGATGATTTGAGCGATAAGTTACCGATAAATTACCATAAATTATTATAAATCACCATATATTTCCAAAATTAAAAAGTTTCCGTAATTATCCACATAAATTCATATTAAAATCAAAGTAAAGTTTCCAAAATTTCTCCATATGTTCGTTGAGAAAGTCCTGCTTCTCTCCCTTGGCGCATAGTATTTTTACTATTTTTACATTCACATCATTTGTGATTGAGAAAGGATTAGAATCGTCCGAAATGTTACACCTCAGTTTTTCAACGGATGTTCACTGATATTTTGAGACCCCCCTGAAGCCGAAAATAAAGTCTTGGCGATGGCGTATGTCTGTCCGTCCATCCGTTCGTAAACACTATGAAGGGTGGGGGGCAAGAATAATATGTTTTTTTGAGACATCCAGCTCTACACTAGGATGGCCCAAAAATACAAAGTTCGAATTTCTTTTGGGATAATCAATGGCTCATTTTATGAGGTTCCCAAAAAAGTTAATACGTATCAAGATTTGCGGCAGCAAATCACCGCAAACTGCAATAATTTAAAAAAACGCAAATCTATTTTCTCGAGAGAACTATGGGGTTTCAACTATTCTTGGACTGACCGTGCAATTCTTAAACGGTCTTAAAGAAACGTAAGGTGCAAGTAGAAAAAATCATTAGCTGAAAGTTGAAAATTCTACAATGTATTGCAATTAAAGAAAATAGGTATGTTGTAAAAATTTTAATTTCAGCATCAATATTCAAGTGATGAAGATCATAATGAAGATTGAATCTGAAGTTATTCTGTGTAAACTTAAAACAGACTTACCAATGAGAGGAAGATGTGTGTCATCTTTTTCATTTCATGAGTTGATGTTCCAAATATTTCTTTTAGTCAAAGGATACGTAAATTCGGAATTTCGTTGTAAATTTTGTGTGCAATCGCAAAATACATAACTATCAAAAACAAATTAAGGTAAGCGTCCCAGTAATCGTGACCTTAGTCCCAGTAATCGTGATGCCTATTTTCTTGCTTTTTATTTAATT
>CAKNWU010049755.1:0-12940 GCA_932072015.1 Andricus quercustozae
CTACATGTAAAATACCTCCCCCCAACGTTCAGTTTTAGAATTTTTTTTTGCATTAAGGGGGTTTTCTACTAACAAGATGACGGCATTTTTCGTAAAAAATAGCAGTTTTCACTTCAAATGACCACCAAAAATTTGAAAATAAAAAAAATAATAATCAAAGAACGTTGGGGGAAGGATTTAATGATACTTTGACTAAATTTTAATGGATTTTGATTGGAGATAATTTCCAGCTGAGATACAGTGAACACCGCAAATCGTCTATTTCTAAAGACGTTTATGGAAGAGCACCGTCACCGGCTTGTTTGTCGATATTTTCGCATAAAAAATGGCACAATGTTGTTGAAACTATAGTTAATAATGTACAGGGGGTTTAAATAAATTTTCTCAATCCATATTTATAAAAAAAAATTCACAAAAAATGTGTTTTTTTCACGCTAAGACCCTTACCCCTCCCTCAAGCCAATATAGAAATGGTATATTATTGAAATACGTATACTATTTTCTGTTGATCGGAGCTGGTATGAATCTCGACGAATGTTTTGCAAAGGCATTTACTCTGCCAACAGAATATTTACCTAAAAAGAAAAATATGAAGGTGGAAGGTTCTAGTAAACCTAAATTACCCGCAGCAGGAACAGCTGATGAATGGTGGAACTATAATATGGAAAAAGAAAGAAAGAGAAGAAAAACTTGCAAAGAAAAAGCAACTCAAAGATGAAAAAAAGAAATTAGCAGAGGAAAAGCAGATCTTATCACGGAAAATGAAAGAAATAGCACAAAAAATCAAGCAAGAAACCAAATAATACAAGCAGTTATCACAAAGGCTCTTTATATTTTTAATTTGTTGAATTAATAACTAATAACTATAATGTATTACCAAATTGTGATATTCGTTTCTAGACATAAATGATTTATTTATTATTTATAAAAAGATCAATAAGGCACACAAAGTAGAAAAGTTAATTATTTTTTGATGGTATTTACCCGTTTCATAATACGGACATAGCAAATGAGACATCTGGGACATGACTCTAAAACGGTGTCTCATAATATGGACACCGTGATTACTGCTATTTTTCCTTTAAATAATATTGTTTTAATATTATTTGTATCAAATGACTTACGCTAATACTTTGGAAAGGATAACAATTTCGAGTAATGTAAAGATTATTAATATTTGAACTAATATTTATTTAAAAAAATCAAATATATCTAGCCTGTCATCAACATATGTCTCATAATGCGGCCGGTTTCCTTAAATGAGATTGAAGACGTTAATGTAAAAAAATGTTTGTGCTTTGCAGACAGAAAATTTTTTTAAAAAGTAAGGAATTTCGGCACATTTAAGAAGAGTCAAGTTTGGAGCATTATTTCTTATACAAGAGGCAATGGGAAAAATTTGAAAAAATTCATGAATATGAGGAAAACATTTGTGAACAAATTGCAGTTGACCAATTTGAGAAATAATAAAAATTGTTGTTTAAAATTACAAAAATGTACAACTATACTATCTTCAGTTCTAATGAAAATATTAAAGCGATTCAAACTTCAAACTGTAACGGATAGGTTCTATAATTATTTACAATATCCCGGGAGGATGTAATTTTTTTATTTTTAGTGAAAATCGCGATATTTTTAGACATTTTTTTTTGTTGGAATGCAAGTGTCAGAAAGCAGCGGGGGTGCCTTTTTTTGCTGCCGACCGCTGATGCCTTTCTTTCACCCGTGCTTCCGAATTGTTGCCCAGGCATTGACGCTTCTTCTCCCCGGTAGCATACAAAAAATGCACCCCCTGGTTACTAACACTTACTTTCCAACAAAAAAAGTCCGAAAATATCGCGATTTTCACAAAAAATAAAACAATCACATCCTTCCGGGATATTGTAAATAATTACAGAGCCTATCCGTTACAATTAGAAGTTTGAATCGCTTTAATATCTTCATTAGAACTGAAGATAGTATAGTGGTACATTTTTGTAATTTTAAACAACAATTTTTATTATTTCTAAAATTGGTCAATTGCAATTTGTTCACAAATGTTTTCCTCATATTCATGAATTTTTTTAAATTTTTCCCATTGCCTCTTGTATAAGAAATAATGCTCCAAACTTGACTCTTCTTAAATGTGCCCGAAATTCCTTACTTTTAAAAATATTTTTCTGTCTGCAAAGCACAGAATTTTTTTTAAATTAACTTCTTTAATTATTATTTACGTGGAACACTTTCAGCTTTCAAATGATTATTTACTTATTACTCTAGATTTTTTTTTGGCTGAGCTGTTAAGCTTCAAAGGCAGATGCCTATCATTTTTGCGCCGATAGTAGGGAGAAACTCTGACGTGCTGGGGGAAAACTAATAACAGAATCGTATTTAGAGCACCAATATACATAAAAATATTATACTTTGACCTGTTTCCAAATGATTTTATACCAAAGGTAATTTATACCCAGAAAACCTGATTCTCTAGGGAATTTTCCGCATTTACGTGAAAACCCTGATGTGCTGGGAAAAAACTTAAGGTCAGGTTTGTATTCAGCGCCCCAAAATACATATAGACACCATATTCTGATCTCTCGTAGTCTCGTGCATGGTACTTTTTTTGTGAGCCTGCGTTTTTAGCCTTAAATACTTTGTACTAAAATAATTATAGAGGAAAATATAAATTGTTCGATTTTTGTGGCTTATACAAATACTGTACATAATATTACAAGTGTACAATTTTTAAAACCTAATTTCGATTTAATTTAATTTAAACTTCATTAATTAATACACTGAACTCTGGACTTAAGTACGGTTGCGGGCATGGCTTGCAGTGGCCTTCAACATAAATCCAGGGAATCCAAACGTAAAAATTCAGGGTCCTGTGTGCCATTTCTCTTGAATTTGGGCGCTTGCTAATAGCTGACGAAACTAACGAGCTGAGGGTGTTGCCCGGTTTGTCGCTACGCTACTCTTGGCCAAGCGTGACAAAATGCCGAGGACTGAAATTCTAGGAACGCCGTAAACCCAGGTTACTTAAATCCAGAGTTCAGTGTATTCTGCTTTAAAGTCTTAATGCTGAAGTTGTTGAGGTTTGCAGACCTGAAAAAAAAAATTTCAACATTTTTGTGGGTTTCAAAATATCAAAAATGTTTCTTATTTACAGATATACAGATCTTGAAGGCTTTTAGTTTAAAATACAAAATTGTATTTAAACACTTTCTTATTCCAAATGCTTCAGACAGAAAATGGACCAAATTTGATTTTCTACAATTTTGAACGGCTTAAATTTAAAATCATAGAATGTTTGATGTTTTGTACCATTTTAAAAGATTTAAATACCCCCATAAGTTGAAAAATGGGGTTCGCGAGTTTTTTGCGCTAATTTTTTTTCGGTTTTGTTTAGAAAAAATTGTTTCTTATACATATATTATTACTTAGTACTGATAAAGAGATGCCTAAAAAAAAGGTTTAAACAATTTATTATTGCTTGTATCATCTTAGAATAGAAGTAGATAGTGATGGTTTTGTCTAATATTTTCAACTTTTTAGCTAGAGTGAGGAAACAATTAATTTAATTTAACAAAACTAATTTTTCAAACAATTTATTATTATTTATAACTTTTATTAATATTTTCTTTGAATAATATTCTAGAAACTTTGTTTTAGATTTTTACTCAAAGTTAGGTGTAACTAAAATGTAACAAACATAATTTTTTAAACAAATCAGTATTTTTTATAACTATTTTTTCTTAGCGTAATGCTAGAAGAAGTTGTGAGTTTTTTTTTTTTTTAAATTAAATTTTCAACTTTTCTTTGGCTTTTCAGTTATGAAAAAATAATAAATAAACATCAAAGAACGGGAAGATTTGTTAATTTTAAACGCTTTTAAATTTAAAAGTATTGTTCTGTTTTAAATGCTTTACTTCACGATTCAGTTTTGAATACTTTATATATTATAGCGTTTTTACTTTCATGTACTTAAATCTTGCGATTAGAATTACTTTTTTGTGACATCATAATTTGCTCAAACATCTTCAAATTTACAATTTTTATCTAAGATTTTAATTTTTAGTTTTCATTTTAACATCATTAAATTTAATTGGTCCGAATTAAGATTTGTCTAGTAAAATTTGATTATTCTGAGTATTAAATTTCCTCTCGATGGACAATTTAATTCAATTTTCTAATATTTCATTACTTAATTGAATATTAGGTCGGTAATATTAAGGGGTGCGTCGACCGGGATTGCGTTGAAGTTGACGACTTCACGTCGCGACGCCGGACAGTCGCCGTGCATTTATCGCTGAATCAAATTAATAAAGGAAATAACCTACGCACGTGATATTTTCTAAAACGACAATCGTACGTGCTTTACTGTAAAAATGCCCCGGAAAGTATGCTTCATAAGTTCATTTGCTTTTACAGAGTAATCTCATTCTCAGAATTGCTTTCTTTTCCTGTCTTCAACCTTTTTTCATATGACGTCGAAAAGGGGGTTGAAATTTTTCAGATCTCTGGGCAACATTCCAACAAGAACGCTATTAGAAACCACAATTGAGAATACAGAATCGAAAGGACAATGAACTCTGTTCTTGACTTACTTTTCCTTCCATTTAATCTTTTTTATCGGTCATTCTAGCCTGAGGGCATTTTAGAAGTTAAATCCTTGATTTATTTCAATTTTAAATAAACAATATGGCTTCGAAATTTTCAAAGGGTGAAATTTCGATCAGGGGTAAAACTTTTCTTAAAAGTGGCACCAACCTCCGTAAAAAGTTTGTTTTCCAGTGTTCCATTTTTATGATCGATCAGAATGCAGTGCGTGATGCATGTATACATAAAAAAATAAAATAAGCATTAATGCCGTTGAGCAGCTGTTTGCTCGTAGAAAAATTAATCGTGAAGAATATTTTAATGTCAAATTGAATTATTTTTGTGAATACTCTTTAAGCGTCGTAGAAAACGTTTTCTCAGTACAGTTTTTTATTTAGTATGTTTCTCTTGTTCAATAATTCATCCCTTCTGACATAGAGTAATACTCGAGCGTTCCTGTACATGCGAAAGGCTGACACGCGAATATACGTCTCTTTATTATTTTTTCGTTTATTTGCCCTTTACTGCAGCTACACTAAGGACCTGACCTACCAATGGATATTGTCATTTGAAGACATGGACGTTTTCTGGAAAGGAAGGAGAACATTTATCTGTGAGTTCTTCCAACATTATTTTGCTTTCATCAAAAAATTAGCAACAAAACTATTTTATTGTTTTCAATCCATTTGTTACCCATTTTTTGGAAGTCCTGATTACTGTTAAGCATTGAAAATGAAAAAAGCAGCTCGAGTTTTAGAAAAAAGTTTTTAAAATACAAGTTTAATTTGCATTTTTTGCAAAAATACGGAAACAGAGCTTTATTCTAATTCAAATTTAATTATATTTTCGCAGAACTTGTATTTTTCAGCGTGACCATCTTTAGTCAATCAAGAATTTTTGTAATAATTTATAATTTAATTATTTTTTCAAGTTTCCTTTCAACCTGTGCGATTATGGAACTTGAACACAGAGTTTTTGCAATGGGAATTTTTCATTTGAACCGAATACGTTTCTGGACTAAAAATCGAAATAAGGATAAGTTTCGAGGTACAGAATCAGCACTTTTTGAAGCCATCTCTCCAATGTTTTACATACTCAGGATTATTGGTTTAGCACCTTATAGATTTTCCAAAGATCGTCTGGTATCTTCTAACGCCCACCTATTATTTAGCTTCTCTGCGCTTTTTATCAATACTTATGTCACTGTAACAACATTCCGTCGATTCTTAGATGATAATGAAAAAAGACCAATTTTAACAACAACCGAAAGATCAAAAGTAAGTTGAACAATACAAAAATTGGAAAACCTTGTTTAAAAATTTATTTATGTTCAGGTCATATTTAATTACATTACCATGATGATTGACGTGTCAATAGCGATGTGGACCAGAGATGAATTCGTAAAAATTTGGAACATCATCCAAGACTTCGACTGTGAAACTAACAGATTGGGTTTTCCTCAAACGGATAATAAGACAAAATTCTGGCTCTGGGTGATCTTAATTATTAATATTCTAAATTGGTTGTGGATAAATCAAACAGGAATGTATGCTTTTTTAGAAAGCCTAGTCCAGAATTTTAGTTATATGTTTGTATATATTGGAACTTGTTATTCCGTTTTTAAATTCTCGGGAATGGCAATAGTCATCGGTCAGAGATTTAAACATCTGAATAGGATTGCTATGAAATGTAGTCCTAACGAAAAAATCTGCACAATGAAGTCGAAAGTTGATCCAAAGGTAATCAAATTTTTTTTAATTTAATTGCAAATACTGATAATCCTTTTTTTTTCAAGATGATCGAAAAACTTCGAGATGATCTTATGTTGGCCAGTGAAAAACTGAACTCATTGTATTATTGGTCATTGCTGCTTTGGCTTTTTAACTTAAGTATTCATGCAGTTAGTGGAATGTATTTTTTTATTGACTGGTTGATAAAAGATGTTGGAAGTACGGACCGATCCCTTTATTATTGTTTAGTTGGGTGGCTTTTTGTTCATCTTATGCAATTAGTGCTTTTGCACTCATCTTGTGATTTTGCTTCCACAGAGGTACACTAAAAATTGAAATTGATTGATTAAAAAATTATGCATAAAATAAAAAAAATTTTGTTTGAATGTAAGATTCATTTAATTTTGTAACAATGTCATATTTCTTTTTAGGCGAACCAAATGGGATATATTATGCTAAACTGGAGACGGTGGCAATTTCATCACGATCTTCAAAAAGTAAGTTCTGTATAAAACTGTTATATTCATTTTCTTATTATGCACTTGCATAAATTCATATAGATATATATCAGTCAATCATATATTGTAAATTTGGATTTGAATATTTAATCACAGGAATACGAATCGACTGTTCATCTCATGAATCATAAATTGAACTTCTCAGCTGCTGGATGTTGCTCTGTGAATTTGCCACTCCTTCGATCAGTAAACGAAAATTTTAATTGTTTTTTAAACATTTTAAAAATTTTCTCTATTCATAACATCTTTTTTCAGATTGCTGGGCTGCTCACGACCTACTTAGTTATTCTGCTTCAACTTCCTAATCAATAATTTTATAATACACATTTTATTGAATGGAATAAGTTTATTTACTCGCAAATAAATAATTAATTAAATTAATAGATAGGACCAGAGAAATTTCTGATCGTAAAAATAATCTTTCACAGTTTTACCTTTTTATTCTATTTAATGAGTCATTAGAGGCAGCAATTAATTTGAATTGATTGTGTAGTGAGCTGCCACTCGAGTTGCCATTGCTTTTATTTACTTTCTCTGTTCTATTTTTTCATCGATCATAAAGTAGAGGATGATTCATGAAGATTGAGTGAATGTAAAGATTGTTTGATTGACTGATGTTGCTTTTTATGCTACATTTATTTTTTAAATTGGATCGATAATGTTACTAGTGAAGTATTCTTTCTGTGCATTCTTCAAACGTCATAGAAAATACTTTCTCAGTACAGTTTTTATTCATTTTTTTCTGGATCAATAATAAATTCATCCCATCTGACAAAGAATAATAATGACGCGTTCCTGTAGATATGAAAGACATACAAATCTTTTATCATTTTTTCGATTATTTTATTTACTGTAGCTACATTAAGTACCTTAACTAAAAATAAATATTGTCATTCGAGAACATGGCCGTGTTCTGAAAAGGAAAAAGAAAATCTAGTGAGTTCAACAACAAAATATTTCTTTGTTATTCGTCCATTTCTTATTTATACTGCTGTTTAAAAATATCCAAAGTATATAAAAACCATTTCTGATTCCGATGTGTGTTTTCCAAACTTGAATGCTGATAATAATTTTTTTTGCTTCAGCCTATGATTATGGAGTTGGAACGAAGAATTTTCCCCATGAGATTTTTGAATTTTGATAGAATCGGGTTCTGGTATCAAAATGAAACTAAGGGTAAATTCCATGGTCCAGATTCGTCATTTTTTCAAGCTATCTCTCCAATGTTTTACATAATTAGGATTTTTGGTCTGGCACCCTATCGATTTTCCAAGGATCGCCTAGTATCGTCTAACGCCCATTTAATCTACAGTTTCGTTGCGATTTTTAGTAATACCTATATTATTGTCACAATTTTCAATCGAATCTTAAACGGAACTAATCAAAGGCCTGTTTTAACTACTACTGAAAGGGGAAAAGTAAGTTACACAAATGTCTTCAACAATTATGTATAAACAAAATTAATAATCATAAAGTAATACATATTTTTATACCATATTTTTTCATCTTTAGGTACTCTTCAATTACTTTACCCTGCTGTTGGACATATTAATAACCAT
Organism: Andricus quercustozae; assembly: GCA_932072015.1. Lineage (NCBI taxonomy): Eukaryota > Metazoa > Arthropoda > Insecta > Hymenoptera > Cynipidae > Andricus > Andricus quercustozae. The sequence continues at coordinate 8,383 of CAKNWU010049755.1, forward strand.
GTTCACAAGAAATCAGTTCGTTAAAGTTTGGAACACTATTCAAGACTTTGATCATCAAAGTAGCGAATTAGGTTTTCCTCAAACATACAAGAAGACCAAGATTTGGGTCTGGATAGTAGTAATGCTTAATACTCTGTCTTGGCTGTGGATAAATCAAACAGGAATGTATGCTTTTAAAGAAACCTTTGTTGTTAATTTTAGTTATATGTTTGTATACATCGGAACTTGTTATTCTGTCATCAAATTTTCTGGTATGGCAATATTTATCGGTCAGAGATTTAAACATCTAAATACGATTGCTAGTAAATGTAGTCCTGATAAAACGAGTTCGATAGCAAAGTCAAGGATTGAAACAAAGGTAGCAAAAATGGCTTCTTATTTAATTAAAATAAAAAGTAAATAATCAATCATTCTCCTCTCTAGACAATAGAAAAACTTCGAGATGATCTTATGGCGGCCAGTGAAAAGCTGAATTCGTTAAATTATTGGACATTATTACTTTGGCTTTTTAATCTTAGCATTCATGCCGTTAGTGGCACATATTTCTTAATCCTGTGGCTCACCCATGATCTTGGAACCCTAGACTTAGCCATTTATTTTTGTTTGTTTGGCTGGATGGTTGTTCATGTGACACAACTAGTGTTTTTGCACATATCTTGCCATTTTACTTCTACAGAGGTATCATTCAAATTCAAATTAATTTATGTATTCTGAACTTATTAATGATTTTTACCAAGTTTTTGCTTAATAATTCATGCCAAACAAAGCTGAATTTTGTAAAATTAGGAGAATTTTTTGAATATTTTAAGTCATCGTCAGAAGAAAACTTGTAATTAAAACTTTCATTTTCATTTTTAGGCCAATCGCATGGACTACATTTTGTTAAACTGGCGTCGCTGGCAATCTGATAATCAAGGAGTACGCTATCATAAAATAAAACTTAAATCTTAATTAATACCTCAATATTTATTATATTTTTAAGTGCAAAATCTAAATAAATATTTTTTACTCAAACACAGGAATTCGAAACGACCATACATCTCATGAATTACAAACTGAACTTCTCAGCTGCTGGATGTTGTCATGTGAATTTACCACTCCTTCGATCTGTGAGTCTGAAAATTCTATTTTGGGTCAAGTGTACTCTCGCGGTTCCGAAAAACCTCGATTATTTCTCACTTGAATCTGATACTTTCCACGTTGTTATTTTTTATTGCAAATTTTAAAGAAGTAGTTTAGTTTAAAAACTGAGCATTTTAGTACGATTCTTCTTTCATGGAAAAAATAACAAGGAAAAAAATGTAACTATATTTTCCTACAGTATATAAAAAACTGATGTTTAGGGTAAACTATCCCTTTTTAATTTTTCAATTTGATAACAAAAGTTTTTCTTTCAGATCACAGGATTACTGACGACATATTTGGTCATTCTGCTTCAACTTCCTAACTAAAAGTCTTAGAATACTAATTTTATTTTCTGGACATACTTTTCCGTGTTTAAATTTGATTAAAGAAGGATAATTTTGCGGAACCGTAGAAATTATAATAAAGAAGTAAAGTTTTATTTTTGAGAAACATGTTTTTGGTAATAGAATTTTTTTAATATGTATTTTTAATTTATTAACTATATTTTGTCCAAGAATATAAATTCCAGCGGACAAACATAAAAATAAAAATAATAATCTTATTTTTTGCTGCTCTATATTTGTTTCATCGATCAACCATGTTGTGCGTGATTCATGAAGGTACATAATAAAATAATTATCGTTAGTCTTGATTGTCGCACCTTCGTAGAAAAATGGATATTGAGATTCGAAGGCATGGATGCTAGAAGTGCTCTGTAAATGAAGAAAAATCATTGGTGAGTTATTTTAATATTTGTTAATGAAGAAAAGTAACAAAAATATATTTATATTAGTTATTAATCTATATTTTATTTTCTATCAAAGAATACCAAAGTTTAATTTGGAAAGCAATTGATTTATGTGATCTTTATTTCGAGATTAAATTTCGTTTTTTTTTTTGTCAAAATCGTGCCTGATGTGAAATGGAATCAGTCAGAAAACAATTCTCTAAAATTTAACTCTGAGTAAACATCATTGTTTTAGACCATGATGAAGTCTGAACGCACAATTTTGTCAAAGAGAAATATTCATTCGAACCGAGTTGGGTTCTGTGGACAAAATCGAAATAAGGATAAATTTCGTGATCCAGATCCAAGCCTTCTGGAAGCCCTCTATCCAATGTTCTTCATGTTCAGGATTTTTGGTTTGGCACCCTATCGATTTTCAAAAAATCGTCTCGTGGCTTCTGATTCCCATTTGTTCTTCAGTTTCTTCGCACTTTTTATGAATACATACGTTTGTGTTATACATTTTTTACAAATCTTAGAAGACCATGGTAAAAAACCTCTGCTGACTGCTACTGAAAGAGGAAAAGTAAGTTTTATCTGGATCTTTATTGTTTAGTATGAAATAAAAATAAATATAAATTCTTTTATCTTTAGTTTATATTCAATTACACTACCATGATGATTGCAGTATTAATAGATATGTCGTCAAGAAATCAATTCCTGGAAATTTGGAACATTATCCAAGACTTCGATCATGAAACTAGCCAATTAGGGTTTCCTTTATCAAACAAGAAGACCAAATTTTGGGTCTGGGTCGTTTTAATTGTCCATAGTTTATATTGGTTGTTGATCAACCAAACAGGGATGTATGCTTTTTCGGAAAGCTTCTTAAAAAATATTGGATATATGTTCCTATATATTGGAACTTGTATTTCCCTCATAAAATTTTCGGGAATGGCAACAGTTATAGGACTGAGATTTAAGCATTTGAATAACATTACTGGGAAATGGAGTCCTGATAAAAGCAGGCAGGTACCAGAGTCAAAGTTTAATCCAAAGGTAGGAAAAATTATGTCTTTTGTGAATGTTTTGGGAATTTTATTCAGAAGAAATTGTCGTCCTCTAAAGAAAAAATAGAGGTGGATTGCATTTAATAATAATTTATTAATTTCTTCAATTTACAGACGGTAGAAAAACTTCAAGATGATCTCATGTTGGCCAGTGAAAAACTGAACTCTTTGTATTATTGGTCATTATTACTTTGGCTATTTAATCTCTGCATTCATGCCGTTAGCGGCACATACTTGTTTGTCCAGTTTATGATCCATCATTCAGACAATATGGGAATTTCTGTTTGTATTTGTTTGATTGCCTGGCTTCTCTCTTATAACATTCAGCTAGTGATTCTAAACTCTACTTGCCATTTTGCTTCCACGGAGGTACAATAAAAGTTAAAAATTTGGTTATAAAACTGTTTATAACTAGCAGAAAAAATCTACTAATTTTAGATGGCCCTGCAGTATTACTGGAATTTTTTGTAAATCCTACAATAACTATGCAATTATTACAGAAGTTGTATAAAACGCATTTTTTCTGGTTATAATTAAAAAAAATGATTACGTTTAAATTTATCAAAACTAGAAACAAGTTAAGCTTTATTTTTAGGCGAATCGAATGGGCTATAATATGTTAAACTTTCGTCGCTGGCAATCTCAAGTAAATTCTTATTTATAAAATTATTATATTAAATTTCAAATTAATATAATAGATTGTAAATATATATTTTTGTATTCAATTATAGGATTTTGGATCGACTATACATCTCATGAATTACAAATTGAACTTCTCAGCTGCTGGATGCTGCTATGTAAATTTACCACTTCTTAGATCGGTGGGTTTGAAATTCGTATATTGATATTCTTTCTCATACATTAACTCCTAAATTTTTTAAATATACATACAGTTTTAGTAACTAGATTTTTTTCAGATTGCCGGCCTCTTGACTACCTTCTTGGTCATCCTGCTTCAAATCCCTGACTAAAAATTTAAAAATACTAATTTTACTTTATGAATATAGGTTTCCTATTGTCAGATATATTCAGCCGATATTTTTTCTAATTCGTATCGAGAATAAAAATAGACTGTTTCTGAAATGCATTAATATATATCAATGAATCTTAAAAATTGTTTTTTCCATAAAAATCAGTGTAAAATCCGATTGATTTTCAATGATAAAGAAATTGTTGACAATTCGTGTTTAACAAAGTGCAAATCTTGATGTGCTTAATAATTCATCGAGTTTAACAAGTGGTGATAATGATTAACTCTGTTTTTCTGTCGGATGACACGCAAATGGGTGGTGTCGTTCTTTAATTTCTTTTATTTCACGTCCATTGTCAGATGCATTTGACTTTCCAATAGAAATTTCTACGACAACAAAGACAGGCTTTATAAAAAGCTACGCTAAATAACAAAAAGAAAAAAATTGGTTTTCCTAGATAGGTGAGTTATTGCTTTGTGCTTTCGATTTAATATATGTCAAGAAAAAAATATTGCGCAGGAACAACTATTTTTCTTGTCGAATGGAAATTGTTGGACTGAATTTCTAATATTAAAAATATTCATTCTTTTAATAAAAAGTGGTTTTTGATATGAAATTTTTGCTATTCTTCTATATATATGTATATATGATTTGTATTACTTCTT
>CAKNWU010049756.1:0-13029 GCA_932072015.1 Andricus quercustozae
TAAATAAAATAAAATAAATCAAAGATGCCGAAGTTGATAAAATGTTAGCTAACGACATTATTGAACCCTTGAAGAGCGCTTGCTCATCACCAATAGTTATGGCCAGAAAACCTTTCTGCCTTGATATACGTAAAGTTAATGAGTTTACTAAAAAGACGCCTATTCCTTGCCACAAATGACAGGCATCCTAGAAAAATTGCAAAGTGCAACTTATATCTCAAAGATAGACTCATGCAAGGGCTTCCATAAAATTTCACTCGATAAAGATAGTTGCGATAAGACAGGATTTACTGTACTGGGATGTAGTCTATTCCAATTTAAAAGGATAGTTTTTGGTCTCAGAAACCCTCCTGCGACTTTCCAACTTTTATTGGGTAAATAAATAGGTCCAGAGATGAAACCTGACTTCGTAGATTTCTCGGAATGTCGAGTTGGTACCGTAGATTTATAAAAAATGACGCGACCTTAAAGAGCCCCGTGTCAATATTGCTTAAGAAAAAGCAGCGTTCGATGTGGGGGGAAAATCAGCAATCTGATTTCGAGGAAATCAAATGCTGCTTATCCAAAGCACCCGTTCTAGCTTAGCCTAATTTGCAGATACCTTTTATATTGCAAACTAATGCAAATACCGGATTAGGAGCTGTTCTTACATAAGGCATTGATACTCAAGAATGTGTGATCTCGTATGCTACTCGAACTCTCACAGATGTCGAAAAAAAATACAATGACAGAGAAAGAATGCCTCGCGATCATGTGGTCTATCCAAAAATACAGACCTTATTTAGAGGGTTACAAATTTACAGTGATCACAGATCACAGTAGCCTCCGGTGTTTACCCAATCTAAAAAACCCTACCTGTCGCTTCGCAAGAGGGTCGTTATCTCTCCTAGAATACGACTTTGTTATTATACACGGGAAAGGGTCTTCTCATCATATTGCTGATGCCCTATCCCCCATGCTTGAACCCCGAAACCCCGAAGAAATATTATTAATTAGAGATCCCACCCTTTTCCTGATATTCCCGACGATTCCTTACCGTATCCAATTTTCCTAAAAGATTTGCCCGGTGGGAAATTTTCAGCGAAAAAATATATACCTACCGACCTAACTTCCTTATTACTGACTTTGTTGAAGATCTTGATGAATGGAAACTAGTACCCAATGACAGCGAAAAGAAATTTATAATATCTGAAGCTCACGACCAACCGCAATCTGGTCACCTAGGTACAAAAAAAACTTACATGCGTGTTTTCGTTAAATATTTTAGTAATCCAGGACTTATTTACGAAATGGGTAGAAATCGTACCCCTACACGCAGCTACGGGTAAGAAAATAGAGACTGCCTTTCGTGAAAATATCATTAATCGCTGGTGAATGCCTTAATTATTTCTCACTGATAATGGGATAGAATTCGTAAACAATACTCTCTAACAACTGTCTAAAGAATTTAACATCATCCATACCACAACCCTTGCATATCATTCCCAAGCGAATCCTGTGAAAAAAGTTAACAGAATCCTGAAGACTATGATAGTATCAATATCTCTCCGAATTTCGAATTGCGTACAATACAGCCCATCATATCTCGCTCAAGTCCTCCCTTGCCATTTTAAATTTCGGTAGAGACCGTTTCCCATAAATTATCTTTAGAAACGATCCAATTGCGAATATGAAATAGAAACTCGAGGCTCTGAATCTTGGAAAAATAGAATGGCTTCTTCCCGTCAAAGACTGGCCGGAGGACGAGGAGCTTCTACAGGAAGTCATTGAGAAGTTTGATCTCGTCCCTAGAGCTCGAACCTCGAACCTCAGGACTACCGGGGCGCACGGCGTCCCAGACCCCTTCTCTCTCCTGGACCTCCAACAATATCGGGACCCAGGCTCCCTCCCCACCTAAAACCCACATCCCGATTCCCCCTACTTCTTCCCCAAAACCTTCTCCGATCCCTTCTTCTCCTTCCCCAGAACCTCCTGTCCCTAAACCCCAAATCTGCTCCCTCCTATTTCTGAAAATCCCAGCCTCCCAAAACATTAAGCCCCAGACCCTCCAGTTTCTCCACACGACGGCGCGATTTGGGTGCTGGAACAGCTAGGAGACCACCCATAAGTATCCGAGGTGTGAACGCCCCCTGTCGGCCTATTGTGCCCGCTCATGTAGCCCCTCTTCCCTTTTACGACCCTTCATATTTCCCTCTCTTCCTTTCTTTGCGGCCCTATTTTTCGCATTTTTTCTTCTTTTCTTTCACACAAATAGTCACACAAATAGATTTTTTGTACATTTAGGCTTTTATGACGCACCGATGTTTTTTCTATTCTTAGTTTATATGTTAACATATCAGAGTTCTTTTTGTTTACTCGCACAATTGCTTCTTTGTTATTGTTATCAATTGAACTTTTTTTTCTACTGCGATCTATTTGTAATTTTAAGGAATTCATTATTAAAACATTAATTTTGCACTTTCATAATTTCATTTATTCCATCTTCACAATTTACTTCAATTTTTTTGCTTGCTTTCTCCCTATTTTCTGTGTTTGCTTCCTTTTATTTCTGTTTTACCTTTTTTCTGTTTTCTAATTATTTAATCTTTCTTTATTCTCTCAATTTTATTTTTGCTGTGATTTTATTATTTTCGTGATTATAAGATTTTTTTTAAATTTTACTATTTTGATATTTTTTTTTGGTTTTCGATTTGATTTTCTTTGTTTTATATTTTTTTGCTTAGTCAAGGAGCCCCGAATTTTAATTAATTAGTCTGTTGAAGTTTTCTTTATTTTACTCAGCTGGTCATTTTGGATTTCAGTTCCTGCTCTTTCTTTTTAAAATCAACTTTTTCTTTTTGTCTCCCCTTATGGTTTGAGACCTGTTCGATCCTCCCGAATTCCATGTAAATATTTTTAAATCAAGTGATTTTTTTAAATCAGTGAATAATGGAACCTACAGTGGATAATCATTAATTAAAAATACTAATATGTGTACAATAATTAATTTAATTTAAATAATAGTCAAGACACTATACGTGCTCATGAATTAAAATTAATATTAATTACCTTTTTTATTTGTGTACTCTTAATTAATAATTATCCACTGTAGGTCTATCTATCGTAATCTGGAGTGCCGAATGCCAAACTAACTGCTAAGATTTCTGATTGAGATTAACTTCGACCCTTATATCTTGAATTACCATTCCTTTCTTTTATAGTGCTGAGACCCTTCATATGTTAACAATTTTAATTATCGAATTTCGTCCCTTATATCTCAAATTACAATGCCTTTTTTTTATAGTTTTGAGACCCTTCATATGTTAACCATTTTAATTATCGAATTTCGACTCTTATATCTTAAATTACAAACAAACTCCTCACACATCGTTTTTGACAGATAACTAGTACTACCGATACCTTTATTTCCGAATCTAGAAATGTGTTTCCTCCTGCCCTCTAAAAGGCAATCCACGACTCGTTTCAAAACATTTTGCCAATAGGCTAATTCTTTATCATTTTCAGCTGTTAAAGTATTGTTAATCCTACCCAAAGCACTCGCTCTATCTTTTAAAGATTTTAAGCAACTTTGATGTTTCTCAGAATTTTCGAGCTTACACATTCTCATGACGGCGTTTTTCCAGTCGCTAAATCCATCTTTGTCTACAAAAGATGATCCGCCGCCAAAAAGAAGACATAGAGCACAATATACTGATCCTTTACTTTGAGAATATACTAGCCAAATACGTGGAATTTTTTCACCCTTTAAAAGTTTCCTTTCGATCAAAGATAAATTCAAATATCGCACGGCATTATTTACCCTTTTTTATTGCGCAAAATCGAGATGCTTATTTTGTTTATAATTATGTTCAGCATTATAATCTCGAAATAAATCTTTTATGAGCCATGCAGCAGGGTCATCGCTGAACGTAACGTTTTTTCCGTCTAAGGATTTTCAGAAGATTCTTCATCGTCAATCTTATCTACGATGAAATATTCAAAATTACACAGTATAATTTACATCACGAACTTTATTATCAGCAAAGAAAATAAAACAGTCTTTGACTTAAGTAGAGAAATTGTGAATATAAAAAATTCCTCAAGACCAGGAAACAATTTAAAGGAAAATTTGAATGTCAGGTACCCTCAGAACTTCAATTCTTATAAGAATTTCAAAAAATCATACAAGGTTTCCAGATTCCTTTAAAGATTTTTCATTTTTATAAGGTCAACCTTATATAAACTTTATAAGATTCTTGATTCTTATAAGGTTGACCTTATAAAAACCTTATGAGAAAAAAATCTTACATGGTATTTTTTTTGCAGGTATTTTTTTCTTCTAAGATTTTATAAGGTAATAAACGAAAATTATGTAATCAAATGTTCAGCTTACCTGCGGAATTTGATGCTTGTCCAGGAAATTCGCTTTTTTATGTAGTACTTGAACTATCTGCAGCAGTTTCGTTAGTGATGAAATAGGAGGAAAGTTTTCGATTTTTTGCCATAACCTCATAATCTTTGGATTTCCTTTTCGCAGCTTGTTTACGATATGCAGAACCACTCAATCGATGTCTTCCGTCACTCATTTTATATCGACAGAAATTGACGGCACGTTTGTTTATTTATCCGGCTATTCTAGTGCAAATATTAAATGTGCGAAAAATATAAACACTTCTGACACACGAACGCGTCAGTTTCACCCATATCTGAAAATTGGAGGGCATGCGGAAAGGCGGGTAAGGGGGGAACTTATATGCCAGGCTACCACCGCAAGTTCATGGCGCTACTTGTCTGATTCGTGTTACCGAATCCGTTCCACTATTTTCACCCCCGCGGACCATAGTGTTCGCCCTCGAGTCGGCTCGTTCGCTTTCAAATAAAAAGTTATATTTTCAACAACCCAAGTGACATTATATCTAGTGTGAGCATTAAATATTCGCCACCCCAAAATCTGCCGCTCTAGACAGCTGCCTACCTTGCCTACCCGGCAAATTCACCGCATGTTAAGTAAATGCAATCCCAAAATAGAAATCCCAAAATCTATAATGAAAGATCTATTCTTGACATTCGAGAAGTAGAGATACCTTCAAACCATTAATCGGATCATCAATCTGAGCGCCATTTTCCAACTCCATTTGAGGAGCGGTGTTTCTATACATGCAGCAGCTGACAAAGATGAGGATATCACTAACCGGCTTCACTGGGCTGATTCCGAGACAGCATTCCAATTTCGACTACAAAATAATTTAATAACAAACCTTGTACATGTAGATATAAGTAATTTTTAAACAATGCCTCTGTACTGTTGCAAGGACGAATGCGATTTGTATTAAATAAGTATGGGCCTGCCAAAGTTAACGTGTATGAAATATTTCTGGCTGAAACAAATGACATATTCCTGACGACATTGTTAGACGATTGGTTCAATGAATATATGAAACAACCAATCCTGCCAAAAATTAAAGAATTCCAGGAAACTGATTCAGATTGGACATTGCATTCAATCATGTACCTGGAAATCAATATAAATAAATATGATCCTTTGCGGGCTAGTTCATTTATACCCCTACCTCATCCAAATAGGATAAAGAAAGCATGTATAATAATATGAATATAAGAATAATGACACAGCCACACAATAAAAATCTTTTTTCGGGTCTGGAGGTCAGACCATATTGACTATATGTTTTTTGGACCGCTGAATCCGAATCCGCGGTCTAAAAAACCCCAGCACGTCAGGATTTTGACATAACCTCAAAAAACCTCATACAAATTTGTTTTCGAGTCCGGCGGTCTCACCATGTCTGTTATATGTATTTGGGGTCGCTGAATCCGAATTCGATGTCCAAAAACCCCCAGAATGTCAGGGTTTCGACATCATCTTTAAAATACCTCGTAATCTAAGCTATTCAACGCTTAAACTTTTTGACTTTAGCCGTATATTAAACAAAAATCAGTTTAACCCGTAAACCCTATTTAGTTCACAAAACAAAGGTATATAGGACCGTCGGCATTAGCGCTACCCGTTGTAGACCGCGAGGAGGCTGCACGATCGGATTTCGTACATCATATAGTCACCTAGGATTCGGATTCAGCGACCCAAAAACATATAATAAACATGGTGTGACCCTCGGAATAACAAAAATATCAGGTTTTTTGAGTTTATGTCAGAACCCTGACGTGCTGGGGCTTTTTTAACTTCGGATTCGGATTCAGCGACCCAAAAAACATATAGACAACATGGTCTGACCTCCAGATCCAAAAAATATTTGTTGTGTGTGGCTGTGTAATCTATGTTTTAAATAGGCTGTTCTATCAGCTTTATATCCAGCTAAAAAATGTCGATCTTGTTTCTAATTATAATATGCATGAAGATAGGTTAAATTTCACTAGTATAGACCTTGTAACTTTAAATAATATCGCAACGTTTGAGCGACAAAATGATATCACCATCAATGTATACGGTCTTGTACGAAGGAATATTGATTACACAGTTGTCCCCCTACAAATTACATAATAAAGAAGGGAACAGCGTGTTCATCTTTTACACGTACATGAAGAATACATTGATAAGAGAATTAATGATAATGTGTTTGAAATAGATGATGAAGACATTGATGCTTCCAATTTCCACTATGTATGGATTAAAGATCTATCGGCACTAGTTGCTAAACAGCTATCTAAAAAACAGTGTAAAAAGTATATTTTCGATCGATGTCTTGATTACTTTTCAAGCGAAGAAAAGTTGTGTGAACACAATGATAACTCCATAAAGATAAATCGTTGTGGAATCAACTTATCGAAACCTGAGGAAAATATCTCTGAGTTCACAAACTATAGAAATAAGGAAAAGGTATCGTTTGTCGTGTATGCCGATTGCGAGTGTCTGTTCCTTCCCGTTGAAGAATCTCAGGAGAAGAGAAGTAACACTGAGATCTTTCAAAAGCATCGGATATTAAGCGTAGGCTATTACATAAAATGTAGTTATGATGACACACTTTCTGACTATAAGACATGTCCAGAAGATGAGGCTATTCTTGCCACTTGGTTTGCAAACGAATTACAACAATTAGCAGAGGATGCTGAAACAGTATTCAAGTGCACCATACCTGTGGAGGACTTGACTACTAAGCAGAAGGCTGCCTTTAGGGAAGCTACTATCTCCCACATTTGTGAGCAGGGTATAGCACGCGGCCAAAATAAAGTGCGTGATCATTCACATTTAACTGGCAAATACCGAGGGCCTGCTCATGAAAAATGTAATCTAAATTACAAAGATTCTCGAAACATGCCCGTTGTCTTCCATAACTTGAGTGGGTATGATGCTCATTTCATCATTCGCGTTAGAGAGAATGAGATAAAATTCCGCTTTATTGATTCATTCCGCTTTTTTTCTTCATCGTTAGATAAATTAGCATTATGCGTGGATGAATACAAAATAGTAAGTAGATTCTTTTCAAATTTTAGTGCTGAAAAAATCAAATTGCTAACGCGGAAAGGAGTTTTTCCTTATGAGTACTTTGACTCTAGAGAAAAGATCAAAGAAACACCGCTACCACCGAAAATAAAATTCTATAGCACACTAAATGACTCTAAAATTTCCGATGACGATTATGAGCATGCGCAACGGGTGTTGTCTGAATTGAATTGCAAAAATATTGGCGATTATGTGTATCTGTATATGAAAACGGATGCGATGCTACTTGCAGATATCTTTGAAAACTTCAGTGATCAGTGTCTGAAGGCATATGACCTTAATCCAACACATTATTATACAATTCTTGGTTTAACTTGGGATGTCATGTTAAAATATACCAGAATAAGGCTAGAACTCCTTACTGACATTGATAAAGTACTGTTTATTGAGCTAGGTATAAAGCATGGGATTAGTCAATGCTTCAAACGTTAACGCCAAAGCCAATAACCCCTATATGGAAGTTTACAATGACAATGATAAGATCATCTATGTGGTATATTTTGGCGACAACAACATCTATGGTTGGGCAATGGCACAAGCCCTTCCATTTGGTAGTTTCGAGTGGGTATCAAATGTTGGCAATAGCTTCAACTTTAATGTTCCCGATGATGCCCCTATTGGCTATATACTTGAAGGAGATTTGGATTACCCCGCAGAACTTCATGATACTCACAGTCATTTATCTTTCTGCTCTGAACAGTCGAAAACACCAGGGTCAAAGCAAGAGGAACTTCTAACTACCCTCCTACCGAAACGAGAGCACATTTTCCGTTACAGTGCACTGAAACAAGCTTTGGCAGCTAAAAATGAGATTGAGAAAAACTTGTTTAAACTAATGAACAATGCTGTGTATGGTTAGACAACCGAAAATGTGTGTAAACATGTAGATCTTAAACTCGAGACAAAGTGGGAGGCTAGGTGTAGTGCAGAAGCCCTCATATCTAGACTTAATTTCCACAGCTGAGCAATCTTCCATGTAGATGGCCTATCTTGTGTTAAGAAATCCAAGGGTATAAAAGCAGGCAATGTACAAAAATCTATCAACTTTGATGACTACGTTGACAGCTTGAGAAATGCTGCAATTCATAGTAGAACGCAGTATGTAATTAGATCTCGTCTTTAACAAGTTGATACGGTTAAACAGTTAAAAGTGGCTTTAGGCCCCTTTGATGGTAAACGGTTTCTTTTGCCTGAAAGCACTGATACGCTAGCTTGGTGTCATTATAATATTAAGGATAATGATACCGATGTAAATAATTAACCTATAAATCGACCTACATATTGCAAATAGTTTTAAAATTCGATAAAAAACATTGCCGGGGGATTGATGATGATTGTCAAAACAAAAATAAGAGATTTTTTATATACACTTTATATTTTTTCATTCAATAAAACCTTACATCTGATTACATATTTAAGTTTGTTAACATTAGTTTTAATTTTAGATTAACATTAGTTTAATGATACTTTAACACTAGTTAACATTAGTTTTAACTCATAGTTTAATATTACTCTTACCTTAGCTTAACGTTACTTCAACGTTACTTCAACATTACTGTAACGTTACTCTATGTTAGCTTAACCTTACTTTAACATTACTTTAACGTTAGCGTAAGGTTAGTTTACCTTTATTACATGTCTGGATACTTGACTTTTAAATGTTCCTCTTGATAAAAGCCTCCAGAAACGGGTTGATCCTGATAGTCATGTAGTTTATATGTTACCGGTTTAGTTGCCATGATCCGATCCAAGGTAAATATTTCAGTTGTCTAGTTGGGTGTATATCCTTCTCAACAATGTTCTTATACTTGCTGCTTCGAAGTTTGTCACCAACTTTAAATTCTTGACGTTTCAAAATAATTTTTCTTTGATTCTCGAAGCGTTTCATCAATTCTTCCTCATCATCGGTGGATACATCTTTTGGTTTCATTCCAAATGTTCAATGTTTCGTGTTCTTATACTTGAAATAATATATCAGTGGCGCCATCTGTTCTGGATAGCTATTTAACATTGATTGATAAGGTAGGACCCTGATACAGCGACTGCCCTTTCTACCTTACCGACCAATGGCAAAATGATAATGCAAAAAATTATCGACTTACCTGTTTTACCGAATAATGGTAAAATGACTCCCTACTTTACCTAACGATGGTAAAATGAATCCCTAATTTACCTACCGATGGCAAAATGTTAATATAAAAGATAACCGACCTCTAGTTTTACCGACTGATGGTAACATGGCTCCCTACCTTGCCGAAATATGATAAAGTGCTTCTATGAAAAATTACTGACCACCCTACTTTACCGCCTGATGGTAGCATGACTCTCCACTTAACTGTCCTATAGTAAAATAATTATATAAAAAATTACCGTCACCCCTGATTCACCGACCGATGGTAATAAACTATTTTACCGATCGCTCGTCACCTATCATGGAAAAGAACCTTATAATTTTAACTTAGCAGGGATCTCAATTACTAACCTCACTGTTTTACTGACTTAGCATGAAACAGAACCTTATGATGTTATAATTCATTTAACTACTTAGCACGGAACAGAAACCTAAAATCATCGACCTCTCTGTTTTACCGACCTATGGTTCAATGCTATCGCAGCAGAAATCTGCATTACCAACCTTACTGTTTTGCCGACTGCCGGTAACTTAGCACGGGACAGAACCCTCCCTTGGTTGGTTGACGCCATCTGTTGATGTCGATAACTTGCGACGGTGGTGCTATCTCTCGGAATTTGAGCTAGCACGAATGCTAGCAACAAAAATAAGGCACATGTATTGCGATTCAAGTATGATACAAGTCAGTGCAGAAACATACTTTTCTCGGTGCTGTTTGTGCCCATTAGGGTGGGCCGAGAAAACAAAAATTGGAATTTCAATTTGGGACCAAGAGGAAAAGTTGTATTTTCATATCAAAATTTCCTGGAAAAAAACTTCTCAAAGTGGAATAATGTTAAGGCCTGCCCCACGCGAAAAATATACCAAAAAATAGGTTTTTCTCATTTTTTACTGAAAGTATTGATTTTATTGAAAATTTGTTTAATAAAGTTTTTTAGATATCGGCGAAATACATCTTTCTTGACTTACTTATTTTTGCGTACGACCAGTAATTTTCAAGAAAAATCGAAATAACGATTTAAAAAAGTTGAAAATGCAATATTTGACTAATTTCTGTTATCCCAAACAGGTCAATTCTTATTAACGGTCAGATCACGTGCTGAAATGCAACTCTCTGCTTAATCTAGTGATATGAAGAACAACCCAGAACTCATGACGAGGACGTTTTTTTTTTTAAGTGGGTGGTTAGGGCGGGCTGGTATGGGATTTTTTCTGTATCTCTTTTCTTTTTTTTCGTTCTGTGTTGTTCCAAATATCTTTTACTTTTTTTCCAACAATGGCACTGATTACTGTCACTATGGTTTTTGAACCTTCTTTTTCAAAACGCTGAATATAAAGGCATTGTTGCATAATACCTACAAACGTTGGCAAGCAATTAAAACTAAATTCTTTCGCGATTTCAAAAACGGGAAAGGTGTTTACTTCACGAGTAGTAACCGTTGTTCCCTTTCTTTTGGACATGATAAAAGTCGTAGCACTGTATCTTATATTTATAAAACTACACTTACTGTAAGTACACAGAAAAAAATAGGGTTTCCTGTCAAGCGTCGAACTGTGAAAAATTGTTGTTTACAGCGTTACCCTCACAACCGCATTTGATTTTTAGTTGTCTTTCTATTTGCAATAAATTTTTTCTTACTTTTCCTGTGTCGTTTAACAAATCTGAAATGACAACTGATTGGGACGGTCTGAGATAGGACTTTACGTATAACCATATTAGTTTTGTATCACTGGATCAAGCAGAGAGTTGCAATTCTGCACCTGATCTAACTGTAAATAAGAATTTACCTGTTTGGGATAACAGAAATTACTCGAATATTGCACTGTCCCCTTTTGTAAATCGTTATTTCGATTATTCTTGAAAATAACTGATGGTACGCAAAAATAAGTAAGACAAAAAATATGTATTTCGTCGAGGTCTAGAAACTTTTTTCACAACATTTTGCAATAAAATTAATACTTTCAGAGAAAAATTAGAGAGCCCTAAAATGTTGGAATATGAAGGGGGCTGCAACAGACCATTTTACCTAACTATCCGAAGTTCATTTGTGCATGTGCGTCTGTCATGGGCTTCCCGCGTAGTATTAAGGTTGGCTCATATTTTGTGAAAATGTATACAATTGTACCTGCTGTCAGAGTAAAATTAAATGAAGATGATGTTCTGGTTGTGAAATTGGGCAAGTGTGAAATAGAAGAAAATTGTATTGCTCAATTGAAACGGTGGTTAAGTTGCAGAAAGCAACGTAATAATGGTAAAAAAGCTGAACTTGTAAACAGGTTTGTAGGTTAAGTGTCTCATATTGTTAAATTTTAATTATATTATTGCGATGGCAATGCATATTGAAGGTAAAAGACAGGATCTGTGTATTGTAATTGTTTTAAAATAAAATTAGTGGTGTTTTGGGAAGAAAATGGTAACAAGTAATTAGTTTATCTTTAGAATAAATGTATAGAGTGTTGTTTCAACGCCGAAATTTTCTGAAAATACCAAATCTGTTATAATAGAATATATAGTTTGGAAGCATATTCTTACATTTTTAAATTTCATTAAAAAATATGAATGAAATTAAATTAGAAAATTGACAATATGCAAAAATATTGCAAATAAATCAAATTCATTATACATTGGAAACGTATTCAAAACAAAAATGCACAGTTGTTCCTTGCATGCAAAATTATTATTGTTACTGTAATTTATTATTGTAAGTTGTCATAATGTGCGTCGACCCCATTGCCCAAGAGCTCCGGCTCTTGCAGTCAGCCACGTTGCATTGGGTTACCTCCCAAATGCAACGAATTATGCGGTTACGTCACCAGTATCGCGCAGTGCCACCCACAATAGACCTCTCTCGGATGGAGGCCATGGTTCAGTTCGGAGTGGCAATAGGACCAAACCGAGGCGACGACCAGGCAATAGCCCGGCCAAACGCGAGAAAATCGATTTAAATGGTCGGACCATCTCAGGATGGGCATCCTTACCTGTTGGCAAAGAAGCTCACCGGCGCGAAGAGGATTCATGCAGAGGTTATATGATCGTTGGGTCAATATGCACCCGGAATATGCTCATAAAATGTCTTAGTGTTTAAGGGATCAGGTATCCTTTTTGCGGAAAAACGAATATCAAGCTCTTTTTGGGCACCAAGAAGAGCAACATCATCCAGCGAACATACCACCCGTTTCAGAAAGACCACCTTTGCAGATAGCCGATAAGGCCAACATGAGAAGTAGGAGATCTATCCACCAAAAAGTCTTTCTCAGGACGAACAAATTACACAGGACCACAAAATCTAAACGCTTGCAACACGGGCCAGACTAGGTGGGTCTTATATTTTCGGGGTCGCTGAATTCAAATCCGTTGTCCGGTTGGTCCCATCAGGTCAGGGCCAAGGTCAGTTCAAGATCAAACTTACAAAATTCATCGCTAACCAATTAAGTCAGGGTA
>CAKNWU010049759.1:0-16930 GCA_932072015.1 Andricus quercustozae
AATCTTCGTAGTGAGTCAAGGCTGAAGTGAAAAAAGGGCTCCATTGGAACCGTTTCAACCATACTTTGGGTTCATTTAGAAACCGTTCAGCATTTTGGATATCTTTTCAGCAAGAAAGGTTTCTTTTTGTTGCAGTTCTTTTGGAACCAAAAATTGGTTCTAATAAAAACCCCAGTTTTTTCTGTGAGGCCTGCCAGCAAGTCACTTCGTCACATTTCGGCCCTTCTTTAAACGAACATTTAGTCTCCTTTTCAAAACATAGTTTGAATTTTTGACATTTAATATAGAATATTTTTAGATTGAAACATATAAAATGGTGTAGTTTAAAAAAAATATACCTAGCTCATAAATCAACGCTTTAATAACTAAACAGAATTTAATTCATAACATTTAAAAATCAATAACTCAAGTCTAAACTTGATAAATTAGATAAGTTTAAATGGCCAATGTTGGAAATTAAAAAATAGTTGTGAATTAAATGCCTTAAAATCTTTAAATATTTCAATTTGAAAACCGTGATAGTTGAAGCTACAGTAATTTATATTTTTTCAAATTCAAATATTAAAAATGGTATATTCTCAAATTGAAAACCTGTATAGTTGAAAAAATTTATATTGTGAAGCTTTCAACAGTGAAAATACTTGAACTTAAAGATTTTGAAATTGAAGGCTTTAAAATTCTGCAAATTAATGTTAAATTATTGAAAATTTACGCAATTTTAATTTTGGCATGTTAAATATTATACTAATTATTATTGCTTTAGAACAATCAAAATCCAATAGGGTAATTGCCTCAATCAATGTGGTATCAAGCGTTAGTTTCATTTTCTTATTATTATTTTTAATATATAATGAAATAATATTTTTTTGTTTCCCTCTAAAGTAGGACGTATTTTGTACATAAAAAAGAGAATTAAATACCAAAACATTAAAAAAAGTAAAAATATGATTTAAGTGGGGTTTTCTTATCAACCATAATCTTATTATTGAGAAAAAAATATGAAATAATAGAAAAGGTACTTCATGTTTAATCTATGTCTTTAAATAAAGTAAGAGAAATGTGTACTTGTTACTGCGTCCTATTACTGCGGATTTATAGGTTATATTTTGGAAAAGAAGTTATTTTATAAATAAAATTGGTAACAACCATTGAAAGACGTAAAATTTTAGTTAGATTTATCAAACACTTATACTTTTTGATCTTCTGATTATTCTAACTCTGAGTACAAAGCATATAATGAGTACCGCAGTAATTGGGACACCCGACACCCATAGTAATTGGGACATCTATCCTAATTTTGCATTAGAACTTAGAAAATTGGACATTTTTAAATTAGGATGGCTTCAAATTAAGCAAATTTGTATTTTAATGTTAAAAATCTTACAATGCTCAAATACATCATGTCGTAAGCACATAATTTTACATTGAATCATTTGAATTTAAATAATTTTTATAAATTTAAACCAATTAAAACGATTCCATATATCCAATACATGAAGTTGTTTAAGGAATTCCGTTCGATGACCAATGTTAAGCAATGCTTGGCTTGGTTGTATTCGGATGTGTGTCATGGCCCTATACTAAAAAATCTGTCCTCTTCGTGTTTCTAGTTTAAAAACAAATATGGTTATATTCTACATCCAATACTTATTAATAATTCTTTTTCGTAAGGGACGTAGCAGAGGTTTTTGTATAGCATATCCCTTACTTTCAAAACTATAAGCATTCGAACCCTTTGCTACTAATATAGAGTATTAGATATTGAATTGTTAATTAAGTGTACCGTATTCAAAAACATTTTTTTCTAAATTTTGGGATCCAAAAATGGTTATTTCGTGGGGAAGGGGAGCCGAGTTTTATTATTTAAACAATAAAATTATTCTGCAAACCGAAATGATGTGACAAATTCAATTCCTGAATCAATTAGGGGATAGTTGTTCTCCAAAGTAAAATATTTTTCAGATTTGAAGAAAATTTTTTACATTTTCAATAACAGATTGTTATAAACAATCAATTTTTGCATAACCACAATCGTTAATCAAGTGTCACCTTTTGAAAAAAGAGGTTGTCAATTATTTGTTTCCAAATATTCTAGATGAAAAAGATTAGTCACAAAAAATATTGTTTAAAAACTGTTAATAAAAGATATTGCTAAACTGTATTAAATTAAGATAGAACATTTTTTTTAATTGTACAATAATTTCTATTACATTAGTGTACTAAAATCTTTGTGATTTATTATTGGAATGGTACCTTATGACGAAAAATAGTCATAAATTACAAATTTATAAACAGCTAAAAGAGTTGAAAGGACCCCGAGCATAAAGATAATAGCCAAAACTTCAATTTTTCAGAGAATCCAAAAAACGGTCTAACTTTAACGCATTTAATTTTATTTTCAAAGAAGAAAGTACTTTCGAGTTATTACTTCGCTCTATCGAACCATGAAAGATACCATCTGAAAGAAGCAACCACCTACGAGAGAAACTCTTGTCCATTGTACGGCGCGTTTTAAAAAGACGCCGATTTTTACTCAGAAAATTGGCATACATTTTTTACTTTTTAATTTAAAAAAAATTTCTTTCAAGTCATTACTTAGCTCTATCGAACTGCAAAAGGAGTGCTTAAAAACAAGCAACCATCTTTTTAAAAAAACCCTTCTCAAAGAACGGAGCGTCCCCAAAAACGAAAATATTGACACACAAGGAGTGCATAACTTTTGAAGTGAAATTTCTTTTGACAGGGGCGAGTTAATCGAAAAAAACGACCAAACGTACGAACGTTCGTTCGCGAACTCCCTTTTATTTCCCTTTTGTGAGGCGATTCGCAATTGCTCTAAAGTCTCCTTTTAGATATCCCCACTACTGCCACGCTAAGCAAAGCTTGAATATGCTGTCTCTTCTCTCCCTACCTCTCTTCTCCCCACCTCTCTCTTACTATGTGATCTCTTTAAAACACATTATTCCTCACGAATAATGTTTACGTTAATCTGTGAGAGTTTCACTTCTGCCGTGTGCCCCACTGCCACCCACCAATTTTTTATTTTATAATTTGAAAAAGTACATGAAAGTACTTCCAAACTATTACTAAACTTTTTATTACCACTTCTAAATCAAACTAGACCATATTTGCCTACAAGGACACGCGTTAGGTAAAAATAATTAGTTTAAGCCAATATTTCCGAAATTTTGCTCTTGCGCCATTATGCCCCGTGACCCTTCAGTTATATATATACTTTTTTAGTTTTTAAGCCCTATCGACTGACCAATAAACAACAGACATCAGATACATCAATATTACAATGAGAGCATTTGATCAAAAAATTATTTTTTATGAAAAAGAATGTGATGTTTACATTCTTTAAACAATTTGTTTAAATGTGTGAGTTTCAAAAAACGAAGCGTTTGTTAATTCCACGGATAAAAATACATAAAGTCAACGTTTTGAATAATTTTTTTCTAACAATATTGTAATTAAACATTTTTTAAACACTACAAAATAATTTATATAGGGGTCATTGTAAAGCTTTTCTAATGACCTACATAAAACTTTGTTACACTTTTTACCTATATCTTGCCCGTGAGCACAACAATTCATGTGAAGGTGTTAAAAAATTGTATTAATTTACACTACATTGTTAATCAAGATTGTACGCAACGGTCTGACAAAGAGTAGAATTTCAGTATTTCATTAGAACATCCTACCAAATATTTAGAGCAAAACAATTGTAAGATATATTTTGTTTGAGCAGAAATCCTGATTGGATTATTATTACAAACTCAGCGCACACGTTTTGCAACAGTTTGTTACAGGTAAAAACTGTTTAAAACAATTATTATTATTATATATTTTCAAATACTCTTTTTCTATACCTTTAATTCACCATTTTTCAGTTTTCAGGCATTCAAAATTAAAATTTGCCCATTATCGTACTTTATTGTAATTTATCGTATTTATTATGATGATTGATTATCGATCATCATGCACAATTGAGCCTTTTCGTTTAAATTCACATCTTGGTATAAAAATATCTACTTACACCATTATGGCTTTCCAATATACCTATATGGTAGAACTGCTTACTAATAAGAATAATTAAAAGAAACAATGCAAGGCTATGTGATAAATTGAATAATTATACCTACAGGTCTTATAAAACAGATAATTATGTGTCCTCTCCTTCTCTTAATTACAATTAAATCGGCTTGATTAATGAATAATAATTATTAATTATCTTGAATAATGTTCATTTGGTAACTTCAAAGTACATTACTGTTCATAATTAATAGATCCGATAACAAGGTTTTTAGTATACAAATTACATCTACGCAACGTATTTTTATACTTTCATTCATTTTTAATGTTTTTACCAACATGAAAGTAAAGCATTAATTTACAATGGAAAGTTAGAAATCTAAGAACAATGCATAATTGTATATATTCAAATGCTTACCGTCATATGTAAATATGTCAACTCCATTCTGCTATAAACATGTTATTAAACATTGTGCATAAATTTCTATTTATCTTGGACTATCATTTTAAGCATAGATTTCTCTCTCGTAATATATTTTTATAAAATATTTTCTAAAATTTTTGTTGCAGGTATGTCTACACATTATTTTCAGTTCTATTCTAAGCTGTAAGTATTTGATCTCTACGCACTAATTAATTAAACTTAGATCTATTTTGGTGAAGAAAAGTTCTTTTTACATCACTTTTAATTAATTTCCTGCATGAAAGGCACGCGACAATTCCAATCACAATTTCTAGGAATTCCGCGTAGTTTCTGTAATTTCTTTTCCTAATTAGCGCTTTACACTCCAGTGAAGTACTTACTATAGCGATTTAATTAACTGAATGAGTGATAAGCTATAATAAATCATAAGATCGTAAAAAGATTTGCATTTTTCCATGTCAAAGTCATAACAGTCAAAAGTCATGGTAATGAACAAACCAGAAATAATTTATTGCTCTCTTATTCTACATCCAATAAGTTCTAGCTAAATAATCTTTTCTTTGATTGCACCGCTTTTTTCTGTAAATTGTTCTGTGGGTGTTTATGGGAATTAGCTTTAATCGTCGTAATGGTAATTAACCGATAAACGACTATTCTTTTCTTACCTTTTCCGTATTGTGATTTACTAACATGTTTAACTGTTGTAATGGTCCTGCATTGATTGACCTGGTAATAAAAACAAATACCTAACAAGAAACGATGCTATAAGTTATCCATGCAAAATAGGATCGTTTAATTTATTTATCAAACAGAATGGCATTTTTCTCATGTGAAAAGAGCTGGCAAAGGTCAATAGTGTCTCGTTGAGGAAGGTTATGGTGGAATAACTCTTCAACGTGTTTCCAGCCGTTGCAAAGGCGGTCTTGAATTCGATTGGTATTTATTCAAAAGCATTGCATGACATTTATGTATGATATCCGTCGAACTACGATGTGAGATACACAGAGAAAACTAAACTTTATCGTGCATGACCTTGTAAAATAAATCTATTGCGAACCGGACAGCAAGTCAAGTCCATGATTGATTGATTTTTCGGTAGTAAATTGTTGCTTGCATATTTGCGTTACTAAACAACTTGTGAAAATGCAGAGCTTACGAAATAGATAAAAACAATTCTTTGAATTGCGGCCAGCATAACATTTCTTGATTTGTAGGTTTACCCTTGTGGTTGGCAGTACTAATTTACACCTCCAAGAGTGGACCATAAATAATTGTGTTCTATGCCAACGAACCATTGACCCTTGACAGCCCCATGAAAAGTTGAAAAACGTTCATTTAACGACGCGAAAATGATCCATAGGGTTATTAGAAAGCCGTTTCTGCATCTATTTCTTTACCCTGAGAATGCTCGTAAATAAGTGCGTCTATACTGAAAGAA
Organism: Andricus quercustozae; assembly: GCA_932072015.1. Taxonomy (NCBI): domain Eukaryota; kingdom Metazoa; phylum Arthropoda; class Insecta; order Hymenoptera; family Cynipidae; genus Andricus; species Andricus quercustozae. Next base: position 5,898 of record CAKNWU010049759.1, read on the forward strand.
GGGAAGAAAAAGTAGCGAATCCATACATTTCTATTGTTTCGAAATTCCTAAAGTCGTAAAAGAAGAAAAACTAAACTTGTCATTTGCATGTCGTTAGTCTAAATGCTTATTGCGTGGTTATTTATAATTAACGGACTGTTCGAGCATTTATTTAATTATAAATGCATACCTGTTTCTTTTTGAAATCCATATTAGAGTAGGTATGTGATTGTAATGTAGGGTTTCAAACAATCTAAACTTTCTATTACTGGTTTCAATGGCATAGTTTCTTAAGTAGAGATGATTCCCAGTTCGAATTCGATATCAGGTAAAGAATCGATCAATTGTTGCATGCTGCTACATAAAGGTATACTTCTTCCAGAACAAGTACCTTTCGAATCTTCAGCAATGTCGAAAGCGTCCTTCTTAGACCGCAGTACCAGAGAATGCACTTAGATGTGCATGTTATAATAAACTTTAGCGACATCCAGTTGATGATTCTCAACCACGGCTAATAATTATCCTCATATATACCTTAGGCGGATTTTAGTAATGCAGTTTGTGCACAGGTTAATTTAAAGTATTTGCAATACGATTTTTTTATGTTGTATTTTGCAATACATTTTCCTCATAATTTGCCTATGTCATAAAATGAAGGGTGTAACGGCATAATTATGCAAGTGCATGAATATTAATTATATAAAAGTCTATAAAAAATTGGTTGAAAATTGTATGTAATCTTTTTGGCTGCATCGAATGGCACTTCTTATTTTTATTTTGTCATATTTCTGGTGCTTTACTGATATATTTTATGATAATTAAAGTTTCAAACAAAATTTAAAAAGCAAAATTTCTTATGTTCCATACATCGTTATGACAAAGAACGATTTTTGACGATATTTTTGTCGAAAAGTATGAAATTTTCCAAATTTTTTGTTTAGATCTATAATAGTAGAACTCTATCAACTCTCGAATGTTCTTCCTCTTCCTGTTCCTCTTTCTTATTTTCTTTTAATAATTCGAATTTTGAGAACGTTTTTTTGCTCATTTGAAATATTTTTTTCTTGTGTGTGCCATGACACCCTCCAAATGGTGGGATCACAAGTTTTGTTGAAGATTACAGATAATTCAAAAAATTCCATATGTCCACACTTTTAAAAAGAAAAAAAAAGTTACAAACGCAATAATAATTTTAACATTTTTAAGGAATGCATTAATTAATATTCTTCAGGATTACTTGGACGTAAAAAATAATTTTATTAGGCCAAAACTACAAAACTAGAAAAATACCAAATTAATATGGTGGAGGGCAGGTAGTTTTTACCAAAATCTATATCTGACCTAGTGTACCTCATTTCTGCATAACTTTCAAATAAATCTGTTTTCATAATTATAGTCCAGGGATCTCGTAGTTTTTTACCGTTTCAAGTAGGTTCAGCGCGTATTTTTGTAGAACGATTTATTTAGTTCAAAAAATTGTGTTTACGTAGAGCGACCCTTCCCATCACATTTTAGTGCCAAATGTCCAACAGGAAAATTAAACTAGGTAAAATTCCGAGAAAATTAAGAAGAATAAGAACCTTCTGTCTTTAGTAGATTCATAGAACTTTGACCCTTTCCGTTCAGAAAAATCTGTCTGTACTGATGTATGTACTTGCCACTGTATTTAAGGGCATGTACCAGACTGTCACGTGACCTATTATTTTAAACGAACTTACTCATAAACTAATAAGTCGAATAGATTTTCTATACCAGCCACACTTTCGTCTTTCTTGCCTTTATGTCTGTCTGGTATAGAAAATTCATTCGACTTATTAGTTTATGCGTAAATTCGACTAAAAGAATAGGTCACGTGACAGTCTGGTACATGCCCTTAAGAAGTTTTGTCACATATATGGATCTGAACAATTGTTTAAATAATACTCTCAACATGATAAATTTGTTGCACATTTTATGAATTCTACCTAGAGCAGAAGATCTGTTGTTGAGAGCGAATAAGGAAAAAGGGTACAGTTTTTCGATTGATTGTTGTTTATTTAAATTACACTTTCGTTTCACAACACTGCTCTCACGCAGGTCGCTGATCAATCTCTCTAGTAATAACTCAATATGAACAGCCTTACAAAGTCATCATGCAAAGCTCCCCACTTGGGCGCATTAGTACCCAAGGTTTTTTTTTGTCTCAGGCGTCATTCACTCTACTGACTCTCTTTCTCATGCATTTCTTATAAACTACTTGGCGCCACACTTTTCTGGCTTGGCATCATACCTCTTTAGCTTCCTCACGTGCATGCGTTTCCTAATGCAAGCTCTTGTGTTTCTATGGCTTCTTATGTCTCTTCGAATTAGGGTCTTATTCATACATTCTAATTATTCTTTCCGCGGTCTTAATGAATTTCTTTCACATATGTCAACTAGTGTCTCCTCTACAGTACATTATTTCAGGATTATCTCATGACTCACTTTGTCCATTAGTGTTTTACCGCACCATTTAAATAACAAATTGTTTCCGCAAACTGCTCCGACCAAGGTCGTTGATTAATCTCTCCAGCAATCACCTCAGGCGAAGAGCTTCACCAAGTGACCATGTGAAGCCCTCCACTCGGGCGCATTAGTATCCAAGGTCTTTTATTTCAGGCCTACCTCTGGGTACAGTACCATTTCCTTTATCTTGATCTACTTGTTTCCTCAGTCTTTCATCTTTCATTCTCTCAACATACTCAAAAGATCCGAATTTCTTTCATATTTGTCAACCAGCGTCTCCTCTACTCCTCATTCTTTGAATTCTCTCATTACTGACTTTGTCCATTAGCGTTTTCCGCACATATTGCGCAGGAATTTCATGCTAATCTCGTGTATTTTACTCTTATCCTTTTCTTGATAGGTCCAGGTCTCGCTACAGTACATCACAGTCTGTGTGAATATAGAATTATATATTGCCTTTGTAGCTTTACCTGATAGACTACCAAGATGTACGTACATTGAGTATACGTTTAGGACAATGCTGCACATTGTTTTCTCTCTCTTTCCTTCAAACACCATAATTTTTGTCTTATTTACGTTAATTTTGAGGCCCATGGTCTTCACGCTTATATTCAATTTGCTCAAAATTCTTTGCAAATCTTCGATTGACTCTGCCATAACAAGCTTATCATATGCGAACGCGAACTCACGTACCCTCACTGTCCCGAGATTCACACATTCTTCGTCGAAGAGGTTTATTCTTAAACACTTGTCCAAAAATATAATAAATAGTCATGAGGACATAACGCAATTCTGCCTAACACCTTGCATAATATCGAACCAGTCACTCAGTTTCCCATTTACCCTTACACTAGCTGTGCTACCTGCATATATTGCTTTTATTGTTTGTAGGAGCCATCCACTGACTCCGTGCTCTTTCAGGACTTCCCAAAGTTCACTTCTATCCACCCTGTGAAACGCTTTTTCTAGGTCAGCTAATGCACAGAAAACTTTGTTGTTTACTTTCAAACTTTTTTCTGTGATCTGTCTTAAGCTAAATATTTTATCCGTACATGATCTTCCTGGCATAAATCCACTTTCTGCAATTATTGCAGTTGCTTTCATCTCCCTTTCCTTTGTATATTAGTATGATAATCGCCTTTTTCCAGTCATCTGAAACTTCTCCTTTATTTTAGGAATAATAGGATTATTAAAAACAAGCCAAATTAATTAGGAATTACAGATTTTCTGAAAATATTCTTCAAAGACTATTCTATGAGTTTGCCTTGCGGGTAAAGAAGAAAGCAAACTTCAGAACTTGATTTTTCAGCCACTTAAAATAAATCTGATTACTTTGAAGGATCATAACTCGTCACTTAATGAAAATGAAAGTTTTTGTTAAAGTTTCTCAGGAATTTATTTAGATCAATTTTGCTCTTGGATATTTTGCTCTAAAATATGATGGGAAGAGTCAATTTATGCAAAAACGATTTTTGGAACTTTTTTCAAAAAGTATGTCCGGGACGCGTAGACAAGATATATGTACAATATTCAATGACAAAGTGCTATAAGAACCGTGAATAATGTTGCAACACAGACTTCAGAAACTTTAACGATATTCAATTAAATAAATTAGGTTTGCTTGCCGATATACGTTTGTCGCAAATAATTGCCGTTTATGGTAGATGCCAGTTCTACTGACCTATAAAGGTTCAAAACTTCAATTTGTCCTAATTAAACGCGAGAGCGCACACAAGTTTGCGAGACTCGGTTTAAAAGTTGGAAAATGATTGCGCATCGATTGTCTTCGGCATTTCACGTTGCGCGAAATTGCACGTAGGAATCACCGCAACCTATTGGGCAATCTATTATTCTCGTAGAATGCGCCACGAATTGATTCTCAGCTGTTCAAATGAATAGGCAAGAGTCTGCTTTTCTCTGTAAACGATTTTGCGGTCGATCGCTATCGTTATGATAATAATTACATATTTTGTATTACATATTACTACAGCTTCATTAGTATAACAATGTGTTTAGATGCCATGAAAGAGGGCAGTAAATGTAGACATCTACGTTCATTTGTTTTCATTTAATTTTTCAAATAGTTTCAAAGTCGAACAATTGGACGCCAGTTGTAACAGAAATTAACATAAATATTTTTCTGCAACGTGAGGTGCCACAAGATCTTATCTAGTGAGTGACGATTAACATTTGAACTTAGTCAAGTCGTCAGGCCGTGTATCGCGACATTATTATAAATAATTGCTTGACAACACACGGTCGGCAATTTCTTTTTATCGCTTCAGTGAGCATCTATCGGTGTATTAAGTGTTTGATCGCATTGATAGCATGGTTATTCACGGTAATCCGAGTACCTCGAGGATAACGTAGGAGGAAAGAAAACCGCGCTTATCCCATAAATCCTCGCGATTTTTCACCGTGGTCACGAGAGCAAGAGTCACGAACAATGCACAAGAGGCGCGGGTGCATTGCATTGCATTCCAGGGGCTCGACTCAAGGCCTGACCACGACGTACAGCCATTCGTAAAAGTGCTCCTACATACGGAATGTTCATCCGTAAGCAGGATGCGGTTTACCAATTTTTTTTTTTCTTTAAACGAATGGTGGCTATTAAAATTTATAATGGTCTCGAGTCACACTTGCTACATCTCAAGAGTCTCGTGTCAGAAGTCAGAAGTAAAATCCTCTTTATACGGTAGGACTGCAATCAAATTAATATCCTGGTACTTCTGCTTTTATTTATTTTTATCTTTGAGTATTTTTCCTAATTTTGAAGTAAACCTTTGGAAACGAAGTGTCCGATTCGCAAACCAAGTGGGAGAAGTTCTTCGCACACGCTTAAAGCGTGTGCGAAGTAAATCTCCCAGATCTTCACGCACGCCTGATGGCCAATGAAAAAAGAGCATTTATATTCAACCACAACTTTTGGCATTCGCCCACGTTAGCATGCATTTTCGCATCAGTCACGATATATGGCTCTACTTTTGAATATAAAAATGTTAGGTTAAAATTTAGATATTCACTTGTCAAATATTTTCAGCTTGCTAAATACTACCACGTACTTGCAACGAATATATATTGAATAGTATACATATTTGTTGTTTATCATTCTTTAATGTGGGCACATGGAACACGTGCGCGTACAGGATTCTCGATAATTTTTTAATTACCTACTTCGCACACTTCTCACAAAATATACTATTGTTCAATAATTGTATTTTTCAACGTTTTAGTTTTTCAACGCCATGATAATATAACGAAATTCTGCATAAAAATGTATATTAATGCTCTCTAATTAATCTTAAAATTGATTACAAAGTATGATAAATATCCAAAAGCGATCTAAATGATTTTTCAAATGTTCGTTGATGTTAAAGGTTCAAATAAAATTTTGGATAAAAACCAGAACATCATTTAATAAAGAAAACTACCAGTAGGGTAATGGGCACAATCATTGGCCAGTTAAGAAATTTTTCCAGTTTAACAATTTGTAAAAAATACTATATATGCATTGAACGAGATTCTAAAATACACATATGTATAATCAATTTTATAAACATTTAAATTAACATGGTAAGTTTGGCATTAAAAGTAGTTGATAATTTATATTTAAAGAAATTAAGAATAATTTCAAAAGACACAATCATTGGCCATCAAGATATAGTGATTAGCATAGGCCAATGATTGTATGATTGGCCACTGAAATGTAGTGAAATACAGTCATTGGAAACCTCGTTGACCACATCTGGTTATAGATTACTGATTTCACGGAGAAAATAGATATTACAGAAGATTATCTAGATATTACTAGTTAATATCTTAGCGATTTAACTATGGGACAGAAATCTAGATATTGAAGTAGAGCATCCATGGCTGTTGAAAAGTATTTTACCTGGCAGTATCCAAGATATTAAAGGACAGAATCTAAGATATCCAAAAAATATTTTTTAATTATGCAAAAATTACCTGTAAATCATGCCAATATCTATAAAATCCAAAAAGATTTTACATCATATTCTTCAATTTTTGATATCCGAATCCTCGAGCATTCGCCTTTTTCTTATTTTCGTGTAGAGCAGATCACTGTTCAAAGCTAACATATAAGTAATGCCTGTAGCCAGGTCCTCATTTTATTCAGAAAATTCTGATATCCATGTCCAAAAACACTTAATGCAATTTCCGTCAAAATTTTTAACGCAATATATATCCGAAAAATCACAATATACACGACGATTGCTCGAGATACGGACAAAGCGGGGTTAAAATATTTTGTTGCCGATAAAATTTCGCTTTTTGATTATCTTAGATATTAACGGTTAATATCACATATTTTTTTCTTTCAATATAAACAGAAATTGCCCTATAATATCTTGTATATTGAATAGAAGATATTAGATATTATACCGTAATGTCTATATATTATGGTTAAATATCAAAGTTTTTAATATATACTTTTCAATATCTATTTTTCTCCGTGCAGGTCATATAGGGTAATCGGTACAATCGTTGGCCACCCCGAAATGATTGGCCACCTCATTTAAATATGCTTGTATGAAAGAATGCTACAAATAAAACTACTAATAAATCGAGCAAGATGAAGGGCAAACTAATCCGCAGTATATTTGACAAGCTTGGTTAGTATATTAACTAGTAATATCTAGATAGTCTTCTTTAATGTATATTTTTCTTCGTCTGTATTTCATTATCGAAAACGGACCTACGTATCATTAAAACGTACACAAAAAAATGGATAAATTATAAGGTGCTATCTTGAATTTCGAATTATTTCACCATTATTTAATATATTATAATAATATTATTTTCACGAATAGTTTTCATTATTTTATTAATTATTATAATAATACAAGCATTAATGGTAATAATGTTCAAATTAGGAACGTTTTGAACTTGAAGATAAGAAGGTATTTTTATTTAAATAATTACATTTACATTATTATTTGTTTTGAATTATGAAATTTATATTTTTGCATTACATTGCTTTGTGGTTAAGAATACAAAGTCGTATACAATTATCAGGCAAACTGTTGTAATTATTAAATATTTAATATAATGGAGGAAGTAGAATACAGATTATTAATTATTGTAATCTATTTCAGTTAAAAAAAATGTGACCGTCCGTGAAGAAAGGGACCTAACGCGGAAAAGAAAGATTTTTATTTTCGTACACGAATCGATATTTTTTTACTTACTCTTTCAGAATAAAAAATATTATTCCTATATCTGAATAATTCGCATGGTTATTAAACTGCAAAATAAGGCCCTCTTATGGAGTTCCTGTGTTTGAACGCCTGTACATTCGCTCGTCCTGTAAAATGAAGCTACCGCGCGTTAGGTAAAATAGAAACGAGTGCTCACATTTGAACTAAATAAATTTATTTAAAAAATATATTTGCTTAAACTAGATTTTTTGATTTCAGCAGCACTTTGTTATTAACAAATTTACAACTAAATAAATTATAAATCTAGCTTAGATTAATTCACTTTCTTTATTTATTTAATTATATCCTTATTCGATAGATGTTTTAAGATCAGCTACATAATTATTAATTATATTAAATTGGCCGAATTATTATTATGTCCTTGTAAAAGAGCGTAAAAAAGGGTTTATTATCATTCAAAATACCAATAATTATTATACGACTTTGTTTTACATATGGATGCACTGAAAGTAAAGGGTTTTAATAATTATTTTTAAATCAATAATTTTTGTTGTTCTGGTTACTGACTTTCTCGAAAAAAAAAATGTTGGCTCCTTAATATTACGCAAGAACACCGTTAAATCCTTATTGGAGCTTTTCCAAATTATTCCAGCGCCAAAAAGCCATCGTATAATTTAAAAAATGCCGTTAGCTCAAAGTTGAGGGAATTCTCTTGAATTTTTCTGTGACGTATTCGGACGTATTTTTTCTAGTTCACTAAGTCACAGTACACTTTCTCGAGTTAACGATACTCTTGAAGAATAATCTCGATAATATTTGAGATTTGAGTTAATCGAATTTTTCGATAATTATGCAATAATTATTTTTCATGTGATTAACCTTTATCAAACCTGGTTTCAATAAATCCTTTTGCTTCTTCTTTGAAGAGTTAAAGAAGAAAGTTGTGGAAATTTTTTTTTTTAATTTATAAAATAATAAATTTAAAATAAAGTAATTTACGCTTAGGAAGTAAAAAAATTGCATAAGCGGTGGTTGAAGTTTACTTGCCCGACGAGAAATTGCTGGCGGAGGCTTTCTATATAAATCGAGAGGAAGTGCCACGCGCCGCGGCTTTCGATCGTTTTCAACCGTCGTTAATCCGCCAGAGAAGGCGATAAAGGCTAATAACGCAGTAGGTGGTCCGGTGTGTCCCGTAAAATTCTTCCAGCGATTTTAAAGTATCCAGAAAAATATATCGTACAATAAAAGACAGTTGCGTGTTGCTAATGGCGCGTGGCGAAAATCTAGGAAATAGCAGACCCCGCTTCCCTTTTTTTATCCGTATTCCGTTTTTTCTTCAGAATCAGTTTCCTCTCAGTGTGACACTGTCGATAGTTACACAAATCCAACCACAGAGTTTGACCAACGTTTTATCGAATTCCACTGAAATTTCTTATTACTTTTTTGAACGGATTGCAGCTCCTGAAATTTAATTTCTTAATCGTGACTCACCTGGGTTACGTTCCAACATCTATTATCTGACACGCACAAAGGGAAACGCGTAATAATAACGAAACGCTAGAGTCGCGATTATGATAATGCGGTTACCGTTGCGGACGGATGAAAATTAGAGATTGCTTGTCTGTGTTTTAAAATGCAAGCTTGTTAGAAAGGGAGAATTCAGAATAAGAAATCAAGCACTGGAATGTGAATTACACGGAAATTTTCCTAATTATTATATAAGAGGCTAATCAACATTTTTATTTTTTTAATATTTATAAGCATGGTTTTACACCCGGATGGTATAAATATTCAGGAATGATTACTAACGTCCTAGAATGTTTTATGTTTAAAGATGTAGCATGTCTGTTAGAAATTAATTAAAAAACTAGAGTTCGTCGGATCCAGGCAAAGCCAATAAAAGTTCAGCATTTTTCAAACCATCAATTTATTAAATTTGGCAGACTAAGACTTTTTTTATCATTTTCAACATTCCCTCAGTCACGACCGTAGCTAGGGGGTGAATGAGGCGGGTTTGATCCCCCCTTCCGAAATTCGTGAAACATGCACGTAATATGCATATACTCTCCTGCGTGACGCTGCAAATCCCCCCTTCGACATTTTTTCCTGCTGAATATCCCCCCACCCTAATTTTTCGGGCTGCCACCAATTTTTTACTAATTTTGAGATCATCCTTCAAAACTCTCAGAAGGGATTAGAGAACGATCCGTCGCGTTTCACGATTTCTCGCACACTTTCTTTGCATAATCGCTTTCGTATCACACACTTATTCGGCACATACCGAAACTCACAGAGCACAATTAATTGAGTTATCGAATTTAATTAAGGCCTTTTCTGTGTGTAGCCAAAAAATTCGGCTATCCGTACACACTTGATTATAAGTACACTATGGTCACACTGGGCCTAAGTGACCTGAACTGTTTTTAAACATTTCCCGTAATTTTTGTATTTGTTCTAAGGATCTGGCAATATTTGGGAGTACTTTAATTATCTCAAAACACACAGTAAAAAAAGTTTCATTTTGAACAAAAAAACGACGTTGAAATGTACAGACAAAAAATTGAACCATAATCAGTTCACATTGATCAATACGAATATTAAAAACAATTCAATTGTTTGGCAGTTTTTCTATTGATTAATAGAGTCAACATAACTGAAGTTCAGAAATAATTGGAAAGAAAATATCCTGAAGAAAATTGAATTCCTAGTTTTTTATGTGCAGTCCAAAAGAAATATTTTTTTTTTCAAATAATAAAACTGCCCAAATAATTTCAAAAATAATATTTTGTTGTGAAATATTTTCCTGGTAGATGACAGCAGAAGTTATTTAAGATTATAAATAATTACCCATAGAATAGCATAAACTATTCCTCGGGTCAATTTGGCCCGTGGTGACCAGGGATGGTTAAACTTAATTTATTTATAAAATTTGATACAAATAAATGCCCTTAAATTTTCTAGACTTTTAAAGAGTATTCTGGAAGTTTGTGGAATATTGTAGATTTTCTTATAAGTCCTGTAATCCTATTTAATAAATCTCCTCCAGAAAGAAATCTCGAAATCTCTCGAATTATCTCGCAATCTATCGAAATCTCTTGAAATCTCTCGAAATATATTGAAATCTATTGAAAACAAAATGTCCTAATTCAACGGTTTTTCCTAGAAAAAGTGAATTTTTCAATTAAATATTCTTTAAAGTAAGCTAACATTGACATCTCGATTGACATTCTATCAAGATTTATTTCTTCTAAATGAATAATGATTTTTATAAACAAATTATTATAGAAATATTCAACTGTTACAGTTTTGTATTTGATAAATTGTTTGTTTATAACAATCGTATATTTTATTATTAGCCTAACATATCGATTGAATATCAATATCAGTGTG
>CAKNWU010049839.1:0-12505 GCA_932072015.1 Andricus quercustozae
GTGAACAAGGGTTCTGTAACCGCAAACGTGGTGTACTTCTTTAAGAAGCGCGTTGACTGTACGCGCGACATCGTCATAGGGGCGCTCAGAGTCGTTGGTGTGACTACATTTGTAGCGTTACGCGAAACGTCAAACCTTTCGATCTCGGCTGTCAAGACTCGTTCCCCACTCTCTTCCGACGACCAAAGCATGTGACGGCAATGTTGGTGGAACCTTACTCGACGCCACCTAATCGCCATGTCATCTCCATCAGTGGATAGGCTGGGATACCCTTACGTTTTCCGCAGTTCCTCTTTAGTCAGCGAACTTGCCCAATTTAAAATTGAGTCCGTTGTTTCCGCCCATAGCCCGTCGAATTTAATGGTAAAGTTCTCCATTTTGAAATTTTGAAATCTGAAAATCCCTACTTTAATTCTGAAATCGCGAAAATTCTACCGAAATCGCAAAAATTTCACTGAAATTCTTGAAATTTCAAAATTCCGAACAATTCCGTACTTGCATACCGAATTCCAACGACGTTCACGAAAAATCCCGAACTCACTCCCGAAATACCGATCATTCCGTACGAATAGCTAATATATAAAACATTCCTAACCACATGTCACATATAAACACAGTAGATTATCATATTAACAATACATTGGATACACAATAAAAGATTTCAATAAAATCACTGGATATTTTATAATGTTTACAAGGTTCAATAAATGGAACCAACAACATTCAGTTCTTCATGGTGCCTAATATATAATACTCAGTTTGTCAACATCCATACTATCGGCGAGAAAATTCGTTTCCTCTGGCTTTGACGTTAAAAAAGTGAAGAAAAAATGGTAGCTCAATGAATGAAGGATCATATTAAAGGTCAAAATGTTGTACGTTAATGAGCCTAAAACGAATATGCCAAAAAAATGTTATAGCTTACACACTTGGAAGCACATGCTGAGGAAAGACGAGGACGGTCGCATGAAAAAAATGCACAGCGCTGGTTTCTTACACTTGCTTTTCAGTATTAACAACTGTCTTCCAATATCTCAATTTGCACGAAGAGAAAAAGAAGCACATACTTCTTTCAAATTGTAAATAATTACAAATAATTCAACAAACTACCTCTAATTTAAATCAATTCATTATCTTCATTATAACTGAAGATAGTAGAGTTGTATATTTATGTACAAAAATGAACAATTTGTTATATTCTGCAAATTAACGTACAACATTTTGATCTTTAAAATGATCCTTCATTCAATGGGTCGTTTAAGTTCGAGTTTCTCAATTTAAAAAAATAATTTAATTTTCTATACGGAGAAACCCAAACAGCATTGATTCTTGCATTTGACACGACTCATTGGTGTTTGTCGTGAAAAAAGCGTCTTAACACCACTGCACGCTGCGTACGCACGATTCATTGGTGTTCACGCACGATTCATTAGTGTTTACGCAGTGGCCAATCATGCCTTAAGCAATAAAAATCGAAACACGACTGAGTCGTTCGTGCGCGCCATTGGGAGGCGTATGCGCATTAATAGTTAATGCGCACGCGGAACTCACCAATGTGCAAAACAATAAAGAATCGCGCCGCGCCGTCGCTCATGAGACTTTCATGTCAAAAATATCTACAACCGCTGCACGCATGCCAATGAGTGTTGCGCGTTGCGATCTTTGAAAAATCGTGAAGAGCTCGATGTTCTAACTTAACTTATTATTAAAATTCAGTTTTGAAAGCAGAACAAAATAAAAGTAGCTGACAGATATTACAAATATTAACAATTAAACACAAATATTAGAAAAAACTATTTTAAGATCAGTATAAATTTCTGCTCGAGTATTTAATTGCTCATAACTGTTTCAAACTATAGTTTGAAACAGTTCTAAACAATTAAATACAATAAATTATACAATAAAAACAATTTGAAGCAATTATGTAGAATAGTTGTAGACAGCTATTAATATATTAATGCTTGAAAATGTATTTGACTATTCTAAACAGGATCAAACTGTACAAATTTTACTGTTTAACGTTTTTGATTCGTTTCAAACGGCTTTAGTACTGTTTTTTAATTCTTTTACAACTTACGAAATATAATCATTTATTCAACTAATAACGAGAGCCACTTGAACTTCACATTTGATGCTTCAATCAAGCAACCGTTTTTGCATAATCATGGAGCATCGATGCCCGCACTACACTCGCTTATGTGTGCGTAGCGACTGTATAAGTTTTTCGCCGTAAAGTCTCATGCGTGTTGGCGTGATTCGTTATTGTTTTGGACAGTGATGAGCGCCGTGCGCACGCACCGACTATTAATGCGTAGACTATGGCCAGTGACGCGCACGAACTACTCAGTCATGTTGCACTTCTGTGGCCCCGCGTTGGGCGCCAAATTTTATAACGACTTTCCCAGTCGTATGGGACATACGCTATCATCATCTCTATAAAATGGCAGCGACAACGTAGGAACAGAAAATAGTTGAATGGTATATTTACCTGTTAGGCGCCAGACACCTCTTCGCCGTCACTCCAAAATGTTCACAAAAAGAAATGTACATAACGGATCTCTCATAAAAAGTCCATAGCTCAGGAAAAGGTATTTCGTGGGGGCGAGAAAAGCACTCCAGAATGTAATTTTGTAATAAATATAGTGAGGCTATGTAAAGTTTAATTAAATTTAGCAATAGTACCCATATGAAAGATATAACGTGAATTTACAATAAAGGGTGTTTAAACCCGAACCATGATTAACTTTCCATTAACTTAAGTTACTAATAAAATGAGAATCCCTTAAAGGCACAATAATACATCGCTTATTTCTAAATCCAAGTTACAAAACACTAACAACCTGCTTAATCCTACATCAAAATTTTTATCAAAAATAGGAACAGGTCAGTATTTTTCAGCGTTGAGCGAAGAATAAACGAAGTAGCATGGGACAAAACTGTTTAATCCGTATATATTATTCTTTTGAAAGTCACAATTTAAAATTGAAATTTTTTTTAATGAAACATGTTAGAAATGGTAAATCTTGACCTAAAAAAGTTTTAAATCCAATAGCTTTGTAATAAAATGTTTACAATTAGATTGTCGCATATTTAAACGATTAAAAATAAAACATCTAATACATGCACTTTCCATAAGGATAATTTTATACCTATATTCACATATTAGGTTACCTTTATCACAAGTAGCGCATAATGCACTGTTGTAGAGCACGCTTCAATTTAACCAAATTTAATTTCACGAATCTAAATTACAAACTGTACTTTTTTAATTCTTTTAAAAGAATTCAATTTTTTAAATTTACAATTTCAAAATGAAAAGGTGCGAAATTCGACATTATAATATCAGGGTATCTGGCAACCCGGGAAATCCGGGAATTTCTCTGGAATCTTGTGCACCTTGCAAAATACGGGAAGATACCGGGAATTCGTGAGCAGCTCTTGGCAGTATGTGGTCACAAATTTAGATAGAAATTATTATTTTTTGCGTCAAAACATTATTATAAAATTATATGATTCAGTGGTAAAAGCGCATGACGAGTTGAAGGTGGTCGATTTATTGCCAACCCAGAGAATTACAGGCCAATAACTTGTTTGAACACACTGTATAACATCTTTGAAGCTATCCTAAACAATAGGATTGTTTGACGATTTGAGTCTGTGTGCCGTGAGACGTACGAACAACGTGGCTCGAAAAAAGGTTTAGCAGGCTGTCGAGAGAACCTGCTAATTGACAGGTGTGTCTGCAAAGACGCTGCAGCCCATCAGCGCGTCCTGTCAATAGTCTGGATTGACTATCGGAAAGCTTTTGATTCAGCCCCCATACACTTATCATCTGTCTGTTGGAAAGCTTAAAGGTGCATCCACACATAGTGAGATGCGTAGAGAGATTGATACATCTGCGGCGTCACTAACCAGCGCGAGCATAAGGTCACTCATGTATTTGACTTGGATCACCTAAACATCTATGCCTCTGGTAAAAGAAAACTTCAAACAGCCATAAATATCGTCAAGAAGTACGCATGAGAGATTGAGATGGACTTTGGATTGGATAAATGTGCCAAAATTCATCTGAAGAAAGGAAAGATTTTTGGCCTTCCCAAGGACTCTGAGCATGTGGATATAAGTGTTATTGTTGTTATTCTTTACACTGGAGAGACCTATACACACCTGGGCGTGCCTCAAAGCCGCATTCAGGGCGTAACATCAGTGAAGGAACCTCTTCGAATCAGATACAAGCATCTTCTTCGACAGATATGGTCTTCCAATCTGTCGGCGTTGAACAAGGTATCTGCGACAAGGTATCTGCTCTACTCGTTTGGATTGGTTCAATGGACGAAGAACGAGCTTATGGCCCTCGATATGACCACACGTAAGAGCATGCATATGTATAAAAGCTTGCATGTCAATTCGTCAGCTCCAAGATTAGACATTTCACGCCGTCAAGGCAGACGCGGACATGAGAATCTCCAGTGTCTTCATAACCGAATTGTTCTAAATACAGCAGGTCAGGAAACAGGTCAGGAAACATGAGATGATTGGTGAAGGAGCGTTCCTTTACAAAGGCGCGGAGCAAGCGGCCGAGACCCTTGGCCTGCATTTTAAGATCTGAAGTGAGGAATGTGCATTACTCCATCTAGATGCTTCACTTCTAAACGCCGAAGTGAAGAAAGCAGAGGTTGAAAAATTACACCAACAGCTACTCGACAAGAAAACGCACGGAAACTTTTACAGAAGTGTAGAAAAACAATCCTTGTCGAAGGAGCAAACTTTTGCTTTCCTCAGATCATCAGGGCTTAATTC
This sequence comes from Andricus quercustozae, assembly GCA_932072015.1. NCBI lineage: Eukaryota > Metazoa > Arthropoda > Insecta > Hymenoptera > Cynipidae > Andricus > Andricus quercustozae. Next base: position 4,801 of record CAKNWU010049839.1, read on the forward strand.
AGGTACAGAGGGTTTTATTTTTGCATGCCAGGACGGTGTCATTTCCACCTTAGCATGCCGTGACGAAATTGTCTGTCAAGAAGTTCCCAGTAATAGGTGCAGTTCGTGTCATGCACACGCTGAGTACCTAGAACACATACTATAGAGGTGTCCAACCTACGCAGGAACAACGTATATCTGCGGTCGCTTCGTATCCTCAAGACACACAAGGTTTTCGCCGGTCTGTCGTTGTGATTTCGTCGTGTCCTGTGACCACCCATCTGACGGTTGTAAGACGTGGCCACCAGTGTGATTTACCCAGGTTCTACTGGGAGCCAATGTCATTTTTAGATGTCAGTTGCTCTCAGTGGGACCCTGCGGTGGTTGTTTAACCTTGTTTTTTAATTATATACATATATAACAACAACGACAACACCAAAAATAGTTGTCGTAAGTGCGGTTCAAAACAATCGAACGCGCCGGGCTCCCGACAATGAGGCGGACAACAATGCCGACTATCCTAGAGTTGGGGGAGCCAATCAAGACGAGGTCAATGCGATTGACCAGCAGAATCTCGATACTTTTACGTGGACGGATCGACTCAGGGACGACCTGATGCAGTGATATGATACCAGTATGGCCCCTGAACGGAAAGGTTACATGGCACGTCTGCATACTCTGTGGTGCGAGAAACACTCAGAGCTCTCGCATTTTTCGCATCAACGTCTGCGAAACCGTGCCGAAGAAGCCGGCAACGGAGAAAGAGAGGAGACACCGAGACCAACCGCGAGCAGGCATCCAATAGAGAAAGAGTGACGCTTCAGGACCCGGAGAAACATCAACACTAAGGTTTCTCTTAAGCCCAAAGATCTGGCTGAACTGGATGAATCGCTTCGTGGAGATTTTTCTGAATAACCTGACCCCTGGACTATCAATTGTAGTGTGTACAATGCAGCGAGAGTACGCGTCCCGCATTCAGGTGTGATTTAATACATAACATCTGGCAGGACTTGCTCTGCCAAGGTTCGACAGTTCGCGCGCGAGCTGCGGATCTGTCATCACACACTTAACAAGTCAAAGCTGCTGACCATCAGGCAGCATATTTTTGACAGAATACGAGTACTATCTAACGCTAGGAGAAGTCTCAAGCGGAGAGAGAGGTGGGTCAGAGAAAATCAACAGTTTTTGTCTGACCCATCTGGACTCTTCCAAGACCCTGCAGTTACTCGAAGAATATAAATAGCTTCAAGGAGCTGTGCAGTGCCCTCATAACACCTGAGACGGAATGCCCACATATAAATACCGAGAATGTGAGAAACTTATTAATAGGCATGAAGAACTATTCCGCTCCGGGACAACATGATATCAAGATCATCTGGTGGAAGAAGAGCCTATTCCGGAGTGGTTGGTAGAAGGGCGCACAGTGCTCCTGCCGAAAGCGGGAAACTTAGCTGACCCTACAAATTACAGGCCAATAACTTGTCTGAACACACTGTATAAGATCTTCACAGCAATCCTAAATGATAGGATTGTTCGGACAATTGGACATGTGTGGCGAGAGATGTACGAACAACGTGGCTCAAAGAGAGGCGTAGCAGGATGTCGGGATCTATAGATGTGTCTGTAAAGACGCAGCATTTTATCAGCGTTACCTATCGACGGCCTAGATTGATTACCGGAAAGCTTTTGATTCAACCTCCCATAAACTTAACATCTGTGGATTTGACATCAAAGGGACAAAACCTTCTTCTTAAAATGGTCAGGAAACACGAAGAAGTGGGTAAAGGGGCGCTTCTCTACAAAGCAGCGGAGGAGGTTGCTGAAACTTGCCTTGACTTCCATATCAGGAATGAGCAAAGTGCATCAAATCTTATCCATATCGAGTACTCACTCCTGAAGTCGCGGATTAAGAAAGCACAGGAGAAAAACTTCGGCGAACAGCTCCTCGAGAAGAAGATGCACGGCATCTTCCACAGAAATGTGGAGGATCTGTCGATGTCGTATGAGCTAACGTTTGCTTTCCTTAAATCACCCGGATTGAAATTTTCGGCTCCAGCTGACAAAAACATCATAGCCAAGGAGAATGAAAAGAAAGAGAGGTATAAAGAACTTATAAGGGAGTTGCGACGGCTATACCCGGAATATTCCGTCAAGCTTATCGTCTTGATCATCGGTGCTCTTTGAGGTGACCAGTTTTCACTGGTTAATAGCCTGAAAAGCATCCCTGCGTGTCAAGAAAATGCTAAGAAACTTGCGGGGAAAATGCAGAAGGCGGTCATCCTTGGGTCGCTCCGTGTCCTCAGGGTGCACGAGACTTTTGCCGGATCATCGTATTGAATTCTTCGCAGACTATAACCCCCTATCTCACGGTCGAGAGACGTGGTTACAGCTGAAATTTTACCACGATTTCGCTGGGAGCGGGTGCAATTTTTCAGATTAGCACCTGCTCCCTGCGAAATCCTGCGGTTGTCCTTATGACAAACTTTTAACTATATATTGCTATTTTATCAAATTTTAGTCATGAAGAAGCCACTAAAAGCCTTAATAAAGATTTTTTTCATCTCTTATCTATTATATATTTTTCACCTATTGTTTGCGGAATGTCGCAGAATTTTTGCAGGCTTTTCAAAAAATTTTCGGCACACGATTATTCTCTTGTATTTCTCTATTCCTGAGAAATCGTACATTTTGTCACTTTTACCACCGCCAAATAAGTTTTTTCCAATCGGACACCAAATGAGAGTTTTGTTCTTTGTATTAGCTACAATTTTCATTGAAGATATTTTTGTAAAACTAATATGTATATTTAAAATAATATAAATACTATGAAAATATAACTCTTTACGTAAATTTGAAGCTCGCAACCTCTGAATAATTTTTTAAATATCTGAAACAATTAGGGGAGTATTTTCTCCTCCAGAGAAACAATCTGTCGCGATGCGGCCGCAGAAAATCAAAAACAAGTTTTCCGTGAACCGCGCTAATTTTTATTTGCCATAGGATCACTGATCACTGATGATAGATTTGTCTAGTATTTTGTCCTCTTTAAAATCTGTTTTGTTTCAGATATCTAGTCAGGCTTCTCGCACCACTTCATCTTCATCACTTTTAATAACAAATAGATGTCTTTCTTCTCGACATACTTGGCACTCTACTAGTACATGATATGAGCTATTTACGATATTTTGGTTACGCATGCGACAATTATCTCTAATTTCAGTTAATCTTAACATCTTATTATTAAAAAGGATTCCATGTAGAATATTATTTTATATTTGCGCTATGGTTCTGATAAATTCAAGAGGTATTCTTGTGCTGTAGAAATTTTGAGGGCCGTTTTCGAGCGAGAAAGATATGTATTTTGTAAGGCAAAGATAGGACAGTGCTACGGTCTTTTACCTAAGGAAACATATTTTTGGATATAGATCTTCATTCATATCGAGAATGTTCTGAATACAATTTAATAATATTTTAAAAATTAGAGCTGGTAATTGAGACACTCCTAAATATAATATTATCGCATAGCCTGGTGTGTTTTTCGGGATCCTAAGGATTTTTTATAGTAAATCATTTGTTTTTTTTCTATTTCATTAAGATATCTGGGTCCCCAGACTTGCTTTCCATGTAATTAAGTACCAGATACAAAGCTATTGAAAAGTTTGTCGACATGCCGCCAAGAATATGGTTTTAGTTTGTAAATTAGGGAGGTCGTAGATCCAATTGCAAGATTAGCATTACTTGTAACTCACTTTCTAATTTTCCACTAAAACTGCCCATTATTTGTTTTTCAAACTCGTATTTTGTGCTATTTTCAACTGATTTACAATAAGAATTTTCCATGGTGTCCACAATATGGTCAACAGCACCACTTTCGAAAAGCACAAAACTCATATACTCAAAATTCGATACTCACTTTCACAGATGTCGTAGGCGAAACACAAGGTTTTTATTACAAAAGAAAATATTTGTTCTGTTTCAAGTTTAAATTCTGAATCAAGGCAGGAATTTATGTATTTTAATTTCATGCGATATTACATTGATAAAAAATGTAAATGTCGACAAAAGAATTGTAAGTTTAATTCCAAATGTCATGTCAACAGTTCGTGTAGAAATAAATAGGTGCAAATATTACATAAATGAGTTTATGTCAGCTTTAAAAAAGCTTAATTTGTAAAAAAAAAACTAATGAGCAGACAGGTAGCTAATATTTAATAACAAATGTTGACATAACAATACAACAACAATAATAGTAATTTAATCGTCTTTATCGCTTCTTTACACACTGTAAAAAATCGATTTTTTTTTTACGGTATCATTTTTTTCGTGTATTGTTTTTGAATACGATAACTTCATGGTGTTATTTTCAATGCGAATCAAACGGTTCTGGGATCCCAACAATGGTCTCATTTTAGTACCGCTCGAGACAGTTTTTTCTAAGTCTTATTGTAATACCTAAAACTAGCCCTGAAATAATACTTTGTTTTTCCAGTGTATTGGTTACATAATACATGATACCTACTTATGCCATCCTTGACTTTGACGATTATTCTGTGTTTCAGAATGTACCTCAATAAAAATTCTTGCTTTTTTTCACACCTAGTTCGGGACATTTAGTCATTTCCGCTCACAGGTGCGTGCGGTTTAAACGCACATTGGGCTTTTCGGGTTAGGAATCTAACATAGATCACTTTAGGGGAATGGTCGGATAATGTGGGAGTAATCATTACTTTAAAATCTTTTATATGACTCATAAGTGTTAGTCCACGCCTAATGGTTACTCATTCTTCGGTCAGAATATTTACATTTCTAGGTAAAACTTCTGAACTAAATTGATTTAAATTTGCTATTCTGGCGTTAAAATCGTCCCCTTTGACGATAGCATGGTTTGGATATTGAGAAAAAATATAACTTGTACATTTTTCTATTTTTGCTGTAAATTAATCTATATTAAGACTTGGGATCTAATAAACTAAGCCTAATGCAAAATTAACATTGTTACCCTGTATTTTGATGAATATGGAGTCGTCGATTGAATAAAGTTGTTCTGTTTGATACACAAATATGTTGGTGATAATCAGCAAACCTCCTTTTGCTCTCCCTTTGGTAGATTTTTTTATCGCTGCGCTAAACAAAATTTCAGGATCGTAGTTTTTGTTTTTTATGTTTATGCGGGTCTGTGTAGTGAGCCATATTTCAGTCAAACAGATAATATGATCGTAATTAATTGTGTCCAATATCTCGATGCAGTTTTCATATCCCCTAACGTTCCAGAATATAATTCTGGGTGAAGATCGTGGTCTTGGATTTTTCTCATTTTTCTTCGGTTTTTCATCCTGGTGTGGATATATTTCTGGATACCTGCTAAATCATATAAAGTATCTTCCTCTCATTTTTCCTTTTTGTTCTGATATCACTTTGTAGAAGAGTAAATCCTGACGTAATTCTTTGCATTTTGCTCTTTCTTCCTTCGTGTAAGCATTATATAGGGTGACCAGACGTCCTCATTTAGGAGGTCATGTTCTACTTTTCGCTTGCTTGTCCTCCTGTCCTCTTCAGATTTTTGTCTTCTTATGGGGGGAGGGGTGAGTCTATGTCCTCCTTTTTCCACTTGGGCATCTGGTCACCCTATCATTAGAGAATCCTATATTTATTGAGCGAAAATTTATTGAGTTGATAAAGATTTAGCTGCTTCAATTTTAATTTGATCATGCTTACATTTGCAAGGGCAAGGACCTTCTTCACAGTTTCAAGCAAATCGATATTTTCTTTCGCAGTATCCTTCACATTAAATAGGAGTGATTCTTCGCTTTTTCTTTTTTAGACAAGAACTCGAGATTTCTTTCACACGTACTGAGCCTGTTTTCGAGTAATGTATTTTTCTTCTCCAGATCTATGCACTTTTTTGTAGGTATCAAGGTCTTTTAAAATTTTATTATTAGAATCTTTTAGAGCCACCATGTCATTTTTAACTAAGTTCAAAGTATCTGCATTTTTTCTTACATCCGCGTGCACTAAAAGTAATAGGTTTTTCATATTCTTATTTGTATTCATTTAGTAAACTCTACACTCACTTATTAACGAAATCGAGCGATACACTTGATCGCAAATATATTTGGATCCGAAAAAAGGATGTACTGGAGTTTACGTGCGCGCTCGACACCGGTCAGGGTGTGACTTCTTATGAATTTGTCTATATCATCTTTAATTTATTTCACGGTATTAGCAACTACTTCGTCATTTATCCCAGGTATGAAGGAAGAATTATCTATTTTCTTCCAAGAATTTTTAAATCTTTTGAAAAGCAAAACATCTGGGCCAGACGTCGTTGGAAAAAAGACATCAAACGCACTTCGCAGTACTAATTCAAATATATGATTTTGACAATTCACAGGTGCAAAAAAATTTTTCTTTAATATCTGTTCTGAAATAACATAAGCTCCATTGAAGCCGCCTGTATTGAAAAGTGACATAAAACAAGTATTATGTACTAAATTGTTTTCAATGTTGTTAAATTTATCAAATGAAAGAAATGGAAGAACAATTAAATTTCGATTTACCAGTATTTGCGATGTTGCATTTAATTGCATGTAACAAGCAATTAATTTACAGAAGTTCAATGATTCATTAATATTTGATTTTCAATTTAAAGACTTAATTCTAGTTATCAGAATCCGCAAGTTGCACGGTTTTCCAAGACTTGGATTTACTCAGTTTAGTTCCTTAATATTAGGAATTGATTTTGTCTGTTTCCCCCTTTTATTTACATACGTATTGCCTGAGTTATCTGAACATCCGGAAGAATCCTTAACCACCCTGACCCAACGAGAAACTTCGAGAAGCATGTGGGACGCCTTTTGTCGATTGGATTTACTTAAACTATTTGAAATTCCCCGCTCCACCTACTGCTGTGTGCCATCATATTCCTATCTTTCTGGCCATACCTCAAAACATACTGAAGATTTCTGGAGTACTGTTGGTATTTATACTGTTTATTATTGGTGACACCCCTTCAACTTACCTACCTCGGAGTATAATTCAAAAGTTCCTATTTTGAGAAGATTTATTGTCGATCTCTGGAAGCGCGAGTAGGACTTCTATAGCTCAGGCTCGGATCACCACTGTGAACGTTCTCGGTACTAGGGAATTTAATTGGGATGTTTCACTAAAGTTCTAGTAGCCGGCTTGGTTTTCAAATCATTCGGAGGGGATGTCTTGGACAATAATGTGCGTGCGAAACTGCGAACTCGAAAACATGAAAATTCTAGAATCTTCAATTTTAGATGGTCGCGTGTTATGTTGGTGCGATTTGTTATTTAATATTTATAAAAGTGATGTTGACGATAAAAAGAGAGAGCTATGGTAACCAGACAAAGTGGGTGAAAATTGTGTATATGAATCAGGATTGGGATACGAAGAATTCATAGACGTCATGCATACACTGAGTACCTGGAACAAATACTATCGGGGTGTCCCACCCACGCAGGAATGATGTACATCTACAGACATAATGGGGATCCAAGAGTCCTTTATTACCATCTTCGTCGCTCTTACGGTGTTGGCCGCGACCCTGCCCTGCCGAACGCTCCAAGGGAGATAGAGTCAATGGTCCAAAACGAGAAGTACCAAATTTTCTGGAACTGCGATTTTCGGACAGCAGTCTCCGTTGCACACTCGAGGCCAGACATTGTTCTCCAAGACTTCGAGAAACGAACTATATTCGTGATCG
>CAKNWU010049901.1:0-10331 GCA_932072015.1 Andricus quercustozae
ATATATATATATATATATATATATATAAATTATTATCATTCTAAATTCACAATATTTAAAATCAATTAAAAAATTAAATACAAAATTTGAAAATTGAAAACCACTTCAGGCTTGAGAATGATATACATTATCAATCTAACCTCAATTTTTCTCATAAAATATATTCCTTATATTACAAATTTGAAAACCTGTAGTAACTTATACTATATTCCCTATAGATCCTATACTAGAAAAGATTTTATAATAATACCTGAAAAACATAATCATCATCTTTTAAAACTCTTTTAGCTTTTTTCAGGTTGTCAAACTTTGTTTGTAAACAAAAGTCGACTCTAACCTCCAAATCTCCAAAATCTGAAAAAGCTGAAAAATATTGAAAATAGCCCAGTCGCCGAGAATGAGAAATTACAAGTGAAGAATCGGACATCCTCGGCTTCAACGCCGAACCCATCTTCGTGGCTGACCCGAAGCCGCCACCGAAATCAAACGAAAGAGCACGAAGGAGACAGTGAAATCATGAGAACCGACAAATTTTCGTTGCCGCGGAGCGTGGAATCAAGTGACGAAGTGGGGACACACCGACACGCGACGTTTACGTGTGTTGCTCCCACACGGGAGCCGTGGTGGGGGCCGCCAGCTCACACGATCTGTGAACACTGCGCACGAGTGCCGCTCTCAGGTTCTGCACGGCCTTATAACCTCGCGTCGTGTCCCTACTCACGGTTGCTCGGTGGGGGTGGTGGTTACCGTAGTGGGGTTAGACGGTGGCTATGATTGGCGAGGCTGGCTCACGTGGTTTGTTGTTCTCGGCGGAATGGGGCTCGCTTAACACGATAGCATAATTTAATCAAGAAAACAAAGTTAATTATATTATAAAGTTTTCCATGAAAATATATAATTGCAGGAAAATTTTCTAGAAAACCAGATCAAACTTTACCAGAAGTTCATTCTAAGCGGCCTAAAAATGATAATTACGATGGTTATGAAAATGAAGATAATTATGGTAAGAATTTATTATCATGTTCAGATATGAATCGTAGTATGTAACTATCTGAGCACAAAAATTAGTTGAATAATTTTTTTAACTAGTTTACATTAATCTTTTCCCCTTTTCAAAGAATATCTGTTTTTCTCATATTTCCAGAAATTTACCCTCTTTTTCGATTTTTCGTTTAAATGTTTGTTTTGGTCACAAATCCTACTAATTGATTGAAAATTTAGTTATTTTGTTTGAAACTTTTTGGTTAAAACTCATCTTTTTTGGTAAAAAAATTAACAGTTTGGTTGAAAGTTGTACTACTTTGTTAAAAATTTATCTTTGTTGTTGAAGTTTCATATATTTGGTGGAAAATTAAATTATTTTGTTAGTATCATACTAGTATAATTATCAAATTAACTACTTTGTAGAAGATTAACTTTTTTTTTGAAAATCCATAGTGCCGGGTAGAAAATTAAACTTTTTTTTATGTAAAATTAATGTATTTTGTTGAATATTCGTCTTTTTGGGTAGTAACTAATCTTCGTTTTAAAAATCCATCTAATTGGCTTTCGATTAATGTATTTGATTAAACAATCGTCTCGTTTGATTTAATTTAGCTGGCTAATTTAACCAAATAAAGTATTTTCAACTTTAAGATTGGATTCTCGGAGGGAGAAATAAAACACCTGATGACACTTTAATAATCTAGTTCCGTAATGAATTTATTCAATAATTTGATAAAATTATCATAGACCTAACGAGGATTTCAATCAATTTATGTTAGACTTCTACGCTTTAATGAACATATTTATTAATATGAAGATTTCTATTCTGATTACTAATCTACCGTGGCCCATAACCTGATAGAAATCTAGTTCTAATATTAAAATCTAAATTGAGTCATTTTTCATCTCGCTAAAATGTGTTAAAATTTTTTGACAAGTAATTTTAAAGAGATAAAACTGTGAGTCCACCCTAAGAGTTCACCTGCCTGGCCTCTAGCCACTAAATCGTTATTCGTTCTTGTTATTATTACGCGGTTTATTGCACTCGCCATAAAAGCATCACCATTTTTCAAACCATTTTTTTATGGTAAATATTGAACCATTTTAGTTATTCTTTTCCAGATTCATTCTGAGAGGTTTAAAGTATACTCTGTACAAATTTCACTTCACACAAACTTAATCAAAGCAAGCAATATGTCTGCAAATATTGAAATCGTGATAGAATTCTCCTTGTTGTACACTTGTTAGACAATATTTTTTAAACACGAAAAGTTGACAAAATCCATTCTGAAATCTCGGAGAACTCTATAAGAGTAACAATTGCTTTTAGCGAGCTGCAAAAATGATTTTACAACAAAACAAAAAATAGGCATATTCTGATTTTGTCTAGGCTTCTTTTGGACCACTCTAGAGCATACACAAAATCGTTCCAGATGTATATTTTTGCCATCAATTGATTATTATAATCATGAGTTTCATTGTTAAGCCTAATATCTCGATTGAATATCAATATTAGTTTGTTTTGAAAAAAATATGATCGGGAAAATATTTTTTTTCGACGAAAAACAGTTTCATTGGTAAATTCGTGGTAGGGTAGACAGCCGTGGAAATGAAGAAAGTGGGGAGGGGGAATCTGCTGGAGCGGATGGAGGGGCGAGCGGAAGGGATAATAAGATATGATCGGACAAGGTAGAGTTGGGATAGGATATAAGGAAGGGGGAGTGTCGGAGAAGAGGGGGGATTTAAACAACTTAATTAACGACTAAATAGGCTACGAAATTATTGTTTGTAGACTGATGGCCCAAATTTGAATAATTATTTTTAAATGATTAAGGAAACAATGCGGTGGATAGAGAAGGGAAGCGGGTGGTTAGGTGATAATGGAAAGGGAAATGGTGAAGAGGGGTCGGTAGAAATGTAAAACAAGTTTTCAATGTAATTTTTATTGGCTCCCAACACTTTTATTCGACTTCTGTTCACAAACGCCATTGTATATACATTTTACCCTGACTTGTTGTGTCCCCTTGTTGCCAATGACAAATCCAGCAAACCACTGTCCTGATCGGCTGCACGCTGATTTTGTTGGCGCTGAGCGGCTGCCTGATGAGCCTGCTGCTGAACAGCCTGGAAATGCATTTGTGCTCTAGCTTGAGCTTCCTGCTCATAAGCTACGGTCCCCGCGGTTAATTGATGAAGAGCTGCATTATGAGCGGCTGCTTGCCGCTGAAATTGATGTTGCTGCCTTCGTGCTGCATCCTGAGCTCGCTGCTCATAGGCTATGGTTTCCGTGTATAATTGCTGAATGTCTCTCGGATGGTTTCCCCTGAGTGCATTAGCATTAGGTGGATGGTTTACAGGATTATTTTCTCCAACTTCTTCAATATAGTTATTAGGAGGCTGCCAATTGCTCTGTGAACTTAATTCTGCAAGAAGAAATATAAACTGGTGAGTACTAATTCTTATTGAAGGAATTACTTAAAAAGGCCATAAATATGGAGTAACACACTGCATATGGCTATGATCCAGAGTAACCGAAAAAATTAATTTTCAAAATTCCCTGATTTTTCCCTTGCTCATTTTTAATAAGATGACGTTTCTACCATTAAAGATGTATTTTCAATTCACAAGGACGAATTGTCAACCAAATCGTTTCATTTTCAGCCATAAAAGACAACTTTTCAAGCAAATAATTAAATTTTCAACAAAGTGGTTGAATTTTCTGTCGACGTAGATGAATGTTTAACAAAACAGTAGAATTTTTGACCAAACTGGATTGCTTCGGAGTAGAACTGGATTGCAATTGAATTGTTACGTATTACAAGTGGATTGCTCTGGAGTTTTGGGATTTCTCCGAATTACTTGAACTGAGCCGTATTACAAGTGGATTGCACCGGATTAACAAATTGTTAAATTTCTAACCAGACAATTGAATTTTCAACCAAGAAGATTAATTTTCAGCTGAGAAAGACGAATTTGTTGCAGTTTTAACTCACCAATAGAATCAAGTAAAACCATAATAGTTAGGAAAGTGGTGCCAATAATGATCCGCATTGTAGACAAGTACAGGTACAACTGTTTCTGGTAAAAAATAGCGCGCCCTTTTATACCTTAGAAAGGCTCTTTTCCGATAGTGAGATAATTGTTTTTCATAAAAGTGTATAAGTGAGCAGAAAAATTATCGACATTTACGAAATGTGTACACTAAATGGGCAATGAAAGCGACATAATTTATTTTCTTGCAGCAAATAAAGTAACGCCAAATTCTTATCAGTCAAGGGAAGTGGAAGTATGAGTGAAACACTAAGCACACATAGCATAAAATCCAAAGCCCTACCTGGCCGCTTTACACCCGGGGCGAATTGATAATTTTACGCCGCACCCCCCTCCAGCCACCAAGAAAAAGCAAATAGCGCCAGAGGAAAATACCAGAAGAATGACGAGGTTGAAATGACACTCATTAGACAAATTTAAAATTGTGTGAATATCAGCACGACTTAAAAAAAGGAAGCAAAGAGTGACATGCACTTTTCTAAATATTAAATTAAGGGATTTTTATCTGATATAAAATATGCAATTCTCCAAATATTTCGCGAAATATAAGGCGACCTGAATCCAGGGAAAGGCATTCGATATCAATTTTTTTGGCTTTGGAATCCGTTGAAGTCTTTTCAGAAAACCCTGAAATCTGTTGCTTAGGTTTTTTTATTGAAATCCGCTAGAATCCCTTATATCTGGCTGGATCCCTTGAAATCTTTAAAATCCCAAAAAGTCCCTTAAAATGTAATTTATTTCCCAAAGTTCTCTAGAAATTCGTTGAATTCTCTTCAAATCTTATAATTTCTTTTTAAATTCGCTGGAATCCCTTTAATCTGGTTAGATCCAATGAAATCTCTGAAATCCCAAGGAGTCCCTTGAAACTTACTTCCAAAATTTCTCCAGAAATTCCTTAGAATCCCTTGAAATCTTATAATGCCTTTTCAAATTCGTTGAAATCCCTTTTATCTGGTTAGATCCATTGAAATCTCTAACATCCCAAAATTTCCCTTGAAACCTTATTTACTTCCTAAAGTTCTCTAGAAATTAGTTGGAATCCCTTGAATTCTTCTAATTTCTTTTGGAATTTACTGGAGTCCATTTAATCCGGTTAGATCTATTAAAGTCTCGCAAATACCAAGAAGAACCTCGAAATTTCATGTATTCCCTAAAGTTCTCTAGAAATTCGTGGGAATCCCTTGAAATCTCATAATTTGTTTTTCAATCCACTGAAAGCCCTTAATTTTGTTATATCCCTTGAAATCTTCGAATTTCCAAGAGTTGCCTTGAAATTTCAATCATTTTTAAATTCGTTTGAATCCCTTCAATCTGGTTTGGTCCCTTGAAACCTTTAAAACCCCAAGAAGTCGCTTGAAATTTGATTTATTACCTAAAGTTCGCTAGAAATTCGTGGGAATCCCTCGAAATCTTATAATTTCTTTATAAATCCAATGAAATCCCTTTCATCTGGTTCGATCCCTTGAAACCTCTAAAATCCTGAGAAGTGCCTCAAAAATTTATTTATTCGGTAAATTTCTCTTTAAATTCATTGAAATCCCTTGAAATCTTCAAATTTCTTTTGAAATCCGCTAGAACACGTTAAATTTAGTTAGATCCCTTAAAATCTTTAAAATTGTAAGATGTCGCTTGCAATTTCATCTATTTCCTAAAGTTCTTTATGAATTTGTTGGAATCCCTTGAAACATCTTAAATCTTCTAATCCCTTTTGACATCCGCTAGAATCCCTTAAATCTGTTTAGATCCCTCAAAATCATTAAAATCCTAAGATGTCCCTTAAAATTTCGTTTATTTCCTAAAGTTCGCTAGAAATTCGTTTGAATTTCTTGAAATCTTATCATTTCTTTTTAAATCCACTGGAATTCCTTAATTTGGTTATATCCCTTGAAATATCTAAAATCATGAGAAGTCCCTTGACATTTTATTTATTCCCTAAATTTCTCTTTAATTTCGTTGAAATCACATGAAATCTTCTAATTTCTTTGAAAATCCGCTAGAATCCCTTCGATTTGTTTAGGTCCCTTAAAATCTTTAAAATTGCAAGATGTCGCTTGCAATGTCATTTATTTCCTAAAGTTCTCTAGAAACTCGTTGGAATCCCTTGAATTCTTCTAATTTCTTTTGAAATCCACTGGAATCCATTCAATCCAGTTACATCTATTAAAACTTCTGAAATCCCAAGAAGTCCGTAGAAATTTCATTCATTCCCTAAAGTTCGCTAGAAATTCGTTGGAATCCCTTGCAATCTTATAATTTCTTTTGAAATCCACTGGAAGCCCTTAATTTGATTACATCCCTGGAAATCATTGAATTTCCAAGATGTCCCTTGAAATTTCAATCATTCCCTAAAGTTTTGTAGAAATTTTTTGGAATCCCTTGAAATCTTTTAATTTCTTTTTAAATCCGCTCGAATCCCTTAAATCTGTTTAGATTCTTTAAAATCTTTAAAATCCCAAGAAGTCCCTTGAAATTTCATTTATTCCCTAAAGTTGGCTAGAAATTCATTGGAATCTCTTGAAATCTTATAATTTTTGTTTAAATCCACTGGAATCCCTTTCATCTGGTTCGATCCCTTGAAATCTCTAAAATCATGAGAAGTCCCTTGAAATTTTATTTATTCCCTTTTCTCTTTAAATTCGTTGAAATCCCTTGAAATCTTCTAATCCCTTTTGAAATCCGCTAGAATCACTTAAATCTGTTCAGATCCATCAAAATCTTTAAAATTCCAAGAAGTCCCTTAAAATTTTGTTTATTCCCTAAAGTTCGCTAGAAATTCGTTTGAATCCCTTGAAATCTTATAGTTTCTTTTCAAATTTGCTGGAATCTCTTTAATCTGGTTAGATCCATTGAAATCTCTGAAATCCTAAGATGTCCCTTGGAATTTCATTTACTTCCCAAAGTTATCTAGAATTCCGTTTCAGTGTTGATCTTTAAAATCTTTAAAATCCTAAACAGGCCCCTGAATTTTCATGTATTCCCTAAAGTTCTCTAGAATTCGTTAGAATCCCTTGAATTCTTCTAGTTTCTTTTGAAATCCACTGGAATCCACTTAATCCGTTTGGTCTATTTAAATTTCGGAAATCCCAAGCAGACCCTCGAAATTTCATGTATTCCCTAAAGTTCTCTAGAAATTCGTTTGAATCCCTTGACTTCTTATTATTTCTTTAAAAATCCGCTAGAATCCCTTAAATCTAGTTAGATCCCTTAAAATCTGTAAAATCCCAAGAAGTCCCTTGAAATGTCAATCATTCCCTAAAGTTTTGTAAAAATTCGTTTGAATCCCTTGAAATCTTCTAATTTCTTTTGAAATCCGCTGGAATCTATTTAATCCGGTTAGATATATTGAAATTTCGGAAATCCCAAGAAGTCCCTTGAAATTTTATTTATTCCCTAAATTTCTTTTTAAATTCGTTGGAATCCCTTGAAATCTTATCATTTCTTTTCAAATCCGCTAGAATCCCTTAAATCTGGTTAGATCCCTTACAATCTGTAAAATACCAAATTGTCCCTCGAAATTTCATTTATTCCCTAAAGTTGGCTAGAAATTCGTTAGAATCCCTTGAAATCTTCTAATTTCTTTTGAAATCCGCTAGAAGACGTTAAATTTTGTTAGACCCCTTAAAATCTTTAAAATTGTAAGATGTCGCTTGCAATTTCATCTATTTCCTAAAGTTCTTTATGAATTTGTTGGAATCCCTTGAAACATTATAATTCCTTTTTAAATTTGCTGGAATCACTTTAATCTGGTTAGATCCCTTGAAATCTCTTAAATCCCTAAAAATCCCCAAAAAATTGAATAAAATCCTCTAAAGTATCTTGGAATCTGTAATACCTTCTAAAATTTCTTAAAAAATGATGAAATCTTTTAAAACCTCTCAAGCTCCGCAAAATCCATAGAATCAGATAAAATCACTTGAAATGTTAGTATTTTTTTAATTCCTTGAAATTCTTAACATAAACTAAAAGTTTCTTAATACCTTAAAATCTATTAATACTCCTAGCAATCTTATAGAATCTTTTATTTTCTTTTGAAATCTTCTGAATCCCCCAGATACGATAAAATCCCTGGAAATTTTCTTTAAACTGAACGATTTTTAAATTATAAATTAACCTAATTTTATTAAAATCATTTAAACGTAATAATTGCTTGGATGTTATTTATACCTCAAAATTCAGCACTTCTGCTTAGAAATTAAACATTTTAAAATTGCAACAATTAAAATTGTAGCGTATAAAATTTCAATTTAGCTTCCTGAATTTTTAACGATTTGAGAATTTCAATTTTAGTTCTTATTTATATATGTCTTCAAAACTGCATTTTAAAATTCTGTAAATGGAAAATATAGGTTTAAAAATGAAGACCTAAGATGGAAAATTTGTAATCTGGAATATTTTAGAATTAAGAATAGTAAATTAAATGATTTTATAATTATTAAAAAAGTGAACAGTTAAAATCAACGTCAAAAAAAGTTAGAAGCGAACTTACTTTACATTGCATTACACAATTTACAATTACTAAAAATTTGCAAAAATTGTTAGTAAAAAATAAATTTACTATCATTTCCCAGTCCAGCGGCCACCTTGATAATCAAACAAAATTCCTTAGAATCTAAGTCACTTCCTCAGTATTTAGAAATTTCTTTGAAAATGCCTAAATCTCTTAAATCCTCTAAGATCCCATAAAATCCCATAAAACCCGTAGCAATTCCTAATCACTTGAAATACTTCGAATTCTCATAAATTTGAGATAACATATTTTAGAGGTACTGCTTCAAAATGTGATTTTACAAAATTGTTGCATTTTTAGCAAAACAATTGAATTTCCAATCAAAAACATTAATTTTCAACAGAGGAAAATTATTTTCGATGAAAAAATTGAATTTTTAACAAAACACACAAACATTTAAACAATCAGTTGAATTTTTAACTTGAAAAAATAAATCTTCATTCAAATAGTTAAATTTTAAACTAAAAAAGATTAATTGCTAACTATTTTATTGAATATACGTCATTTTGCAAGTATCTTCGTGTAAAACTTATTTCTTGTTTAAAACTCATATTTTGATATTGAAAAGTCAAACTTTTCAAACTTTTGAAAGTTTTGTTTGAAACACTTTGTTAAGGAATCCTTTTTCTGTCAAAATTTTATATTTTCAGTTGAAAATTCATCTTCTTGGTTAAAATTTGAACTATGTTGTTGAAAATTGATCTTCTTAATTGAAAATTCAAGCGTGGGTAACAGTTGAACTACTTTGCTGCAAATTCATTTTTTTTGCTGAAAATTGAATTTTTTACAGAAAATTCGTCTTTGGCTTAAATTTTTTTCTTTCTTGACTTCCATTATTTGTGGCAAATTTTTCTTTTTGATTTAAAAATTGATTTTGTTAAATTAAGCTTCATATTTTTAGTTTCAAATTTCAACTATTGCACTTTTTTGTTGTGACCATTTTAAACTTATTTTCTTTCAAATTACTTTGTTATATTCCTTATAATTGTGCATGTTTAATTAGCAAAGCAATAGCGCACGTATTTAATTTCTAGTTTCATATTTATTATTCATGAAATCCTTAAATTATTTTTATCATTATTCTGTGAAAGATAGACATTACATTATCAATTTCAAACGCAAAGAAAAATCGTAAATTTTTATTGAATTTGTGTCTTCACAGAGGTATTATTTGTTTAAGATTTAGTCAGACAATCATTATTTTCGTTTGTTTTAGAATTACGTATGACACTTTATGTTATGTCGCAACTCTCATGAAGAAAGCCCAAATTCTTACAAATCATTACAAATACATGAGAAAGAGACGCTCTTATCAGGGCGGTCATAAGAAAATAAAAAGTAATAATTTGTTTAAAAAATTATCTTGGCTAAACTTTCTTAATTATTACACCCCTCTAAATAAAAAACTGAGCAAAAAGTTGAAAATTTCAGAAAATTCCGCAATATTCCAACATTATTCAAAGATAATATTATTAAAAATAATAATAAATAGTAGGAAAAATTATTTATGTGAAACTCAATTGATTATTGCCTTACCGTAACTGAAAAGTTGCAAAATTTGTAAAAAAAAATGTGACTTTCTAATTCTATTCTAAGAGAAAATTTCTCAAACAGTAATGACTCATTTAAACAATTTATGTAAATATCTAATTATCTATTGAAAGTAGTTTTTTCTGTGTCAAAAACATTCTGTACTGAGAACACCGAAAAAACATCATCATTGGCCCCAAAACTCGCAAAACCCAATTTTTCACTTATGGGGTTTTTTTGAGACCCTATAAAACAGACT
>CAKNWU010049942.1:0-15138 GCA_932072015.1 Andricus quercustozae
AGAAGACGCTTGTATCTGCTTTGGAGAGCCTCGTTCACTGAGTTTATATCCTGAATTCGGCTCTCAGGCACGCCTTGATATATGTAGGTCTCTTCAGTGTCAAGGTGTCTAATAGCACTCATAACTACGAGCTTATCCAATCCAAAGTCCATACTATTCTCTCCTGTGAAACTTTCGAAGATCCTTAAATCATTATGAAGCTGTATTGCTTCAGAAGCCTAGATCTTTAGGTGATCCATATAGAATACGTGAGTGATCTTCCGCTTGCCATAATTACACTCGACGCAGAGTTATCCAAGAGAACTATGCAGTGCGAGGGATAGTGGCAGAACTGTGTTACAAAAGAGGAGAGGACTCATGGTGTGGCCATGGAAGCTGACGCTGTTAGTTGTCACAAGAGGTTTTCAACATGAGATAGTAAATCTAGTTCGAAATTTTAAAGGTTGGTTGTTTAAAGGTTAACTTTCTAACAGACAGACGATAAGTCTATGAGAGTTTGAATCGAAAGCTTTCCGGTAATCAATCCAGATCATAGACATATTGCGATTATAGAATGCAGCATATCTATGCAGACATTGCTCTCAATTAGCAGGTTCTCCAACAGTCTGCTAAACATTTTTTCTAGCCACATTGTTCGTAAATCTCTCCCCACACATCTGCAATTGTCCGAACAATCCTGTCCTATCGTTGGTGGTAGCTGCAAAGATCTTATACAGCGTGTTCAGACAAGTTATTAGCTACTGCGAAATGGATGTGTCCGATTTTAAATATGAGGTGAAGATACAGGCCATATGTTGGTATGTAGAAGTAAACTTTTTCCACTAGAAGTTCTCGGTGCGATGTGGTCCTGCTTTAGATAAGTTTTTCGTATCTCTTAGTGCTTTCTTCGCCTCTGCGACAGTGATTGGTGACATTCCTCCTCAAGTATTATGAGGTTGCTTCATAGTTCTTTGAAGAGAAAGACATCCTCAGTGTCTTCCTTCAAGATGTGCTGAACCTCAAAAATCTCTCCAGAAAATCTCGAATACCTCGAGCTTGGGCGGATTTTTGACAGAAACACGGATATCGCTGAAGAGGCGCAATGGGGCAGCGAGAAACTGTTGATTCTCACTGGCCCACCCCGCTCTCTTCTGTATTCTCATCCTTGCGTCAGGTAACACGCGTACTCGTATTTTGTCAATAATGTGCTGCTTGATTGTTAGCAGCTTTACATTGTTCAGTGTGTGATGGTAGATCATTAGTTCATGGATGAACTGTCGGATCCTTTCTGTAAACGGCCTACCAGATGTTATGTAAACAATCAAACACCGAAAACGTGACGCATTCTGTCTTTCTCAGCCAATATTCTTGTTCAGTATAATACTACAGGTATTACAGATACTGACATGTTAGAGAAAATAGGTTTGAAAATGGATTGCGAGAAAAAGATTTGGTTGCGCCCATAATGCGAGCGATGCAACACTGGCGCGAGCCAGTGTAGGCGTCGATAGATTAGATAAGTGAGCTAGTCAAAACATAAAAAGAATGAGTAGAAAAATAAATAATGTGACAAATAAAATAAAGAGCAAAAACAAAATAAATACGAATTCACTAACGAAGAGTAAAGATAGAAAGTTAGAAAAGGAAAGTGGAGATAAATTGACATTGGATAGAGATGTTTGGTGATAAATAACAATATCAAACGCGTAAACGTAGAAAGGAAAAAATATTTAGAATTTTGATCAACAATAAATAAAGAAATATTTGAATTAAACGAAAGACTACAATTGCACTTAGAAAACTTGATAAAAAAGAGATAGTAGATCCGGGGAAAGAATTAAGACAGACTCATTTAAGGGCATGTGATACTTAATCGGGTTCAGTTCCCCCGGGTTTTTGTCCACAAAACTTAAAATTTTTAAAAACTTAATTCGGAGATGCCATAAAATAGAATAACGGACGTCCCCGAACTCTTTTCTTAAGGGATAATAGCAAAAATATATATTCTGCAAAAATAAAATTTTTCTGTATATGCACTATTTGGAGGTTAGGACCGGTTGTCAAGTCTCTGTCATTTCGATAATGTCGGTATCTGTTGTACCGAGTGGCATAGAGGGCGTCCTAACTAGCATAAATTAAATTATTTATGACATATATTTATTGGATTTCCTACAAACAAACTTAGTTCCGGGACATTAGTTACTATGTTATATTACTTGTCCTAAGTTTTCGACCAAAAATATTGTGTAGTTTGGAAGTAAAGCTGCGGGGAGAATTGTAACACACATAACCTCAAAATACACACATATTAATCATATTTAGCAAATTGAAATTTTTTAAATTATTCCACGACAGAAGAGTTCGGGACGTCCGTTTGCATATTCGCTATCATTCCCCAAATTTTTAACGCAAAATGTTTATTATTGTAGGAAAAAAGCCGGGGGAACCTAACACTGTTAAAATCGATCATTGTTTATGTATCACATGCCCTTAACTAAGCACAAAATAGATGTACAGGGTCATGAACCAAATCCGCAACGTTATTATCATGTTTCCCCTAAAATTCGCGAGTTTTTGTACGAAAAAGTAGATGGATTAGAAGCAGAAAAAAACATAGAAGCATCTGATAGTGATATGTCGAATCCGACAGTGATGTTAAGGAAGTCAGATAAAAAATGACGGTTTTTCTTAAACTTCAGGAAAGTTAATAAACTAACGAAAAGAGATGTATACCCTATTCCAATTATGACAGAAATTTTGGACGCATTGACATCAGCCAAACATATGTCTAATATCGATCTTCGTTGGGCTTATAATCAAATACCATTAGACAATTCATCGAAACCTATAACATTCCATGCTACATTACAACGCCTGTTGGACAAAAAATAACACCAGATTTGAAACCTAATGTGTTTTGCTACCTTCATGATATCGTAATAGTTTCAAAAAATTTTGAAGACAATCTCAAAAAATAGGAAATTGTTCTAGACAAATTTAAAAAAAACCAAGCTAGAGAAAAGCATTAGACACGTGCGAGTTCGGATGCTAAAAAATCATATATTTAGGATTCAAAGTTCATAAAAAGGGATTAAAAATAGCTGAAGAAAAAATAAAACCAATAGAAGAATTTTCGAGATCAAAAACAGTAAAACAGCTACCGAGGCTTATAGGTATGGTGTTACGGTATCCACGATAAAACCCAAAATTTATAGAGATTTTAGAATCCCTGCAAAAATTGCTGAAAAAGAAGTAGAGTGGGAATGGCCTTCGGAATAGGAGAAGGCACTTACGACAAATAAATATTTACTCATGACAGCACCAGTTTTTTCATGTCCGGATTACGGAAGGAAGGGAAGGAGGGAGAGAGATAGCGATAGAGGGAGAGGTAGGAATTAGAAAAAAAGATAACAGTTAAAATTTAAGCATTATAGAGAAAAGGAGTAGCACTTTATTCAGAAAAGCTTATACAGATATTGCTTTAATATTTAGAGCAAAAACAGAGAATTTAGAAGCATTGACAGATGCGAGCTTTAAGATTGGGTCTTTGGTTCTTCCTCAAGATAATAACATTATTAAAAAGGTGTCTGTAAAAACATACATTTTTGATCAAATTTAAGTAGTACATCTAACAAATAAATTTCACACTAAATAAATTACATATATTAAAATCTTTACGTGAAACAAATCGTTCGATGACACTAAAAACACAAACAAAACGGATATCAATCAAAACTGTTAAACAATTTGGTTGTTATTGTTTTTACATTTTTTTTTAATTTTATGCAGTCGTCCTCTTTACACAGAAACAATCACAAGAAAACAAACACATCCCAGTATAATTTGTGTGTTAATTTACAAAATTTTAGAATGCATATTGATGATGTTTATCAATGCTAATTAAATTGATTTGTTTTTTCAATTTCAAAGATTTTGGCGCGTTGCTGTGACTTTAGCTATAATGACTATAATTACTCCATATCTAATCATATAATCAAATATGACGCCATATTACCTTCTCGTTACTAAATGTGTTTATCAAAATCTCGTCCTGGTTCAGTTCACAACATTGACTATACAATTTTCCTACTCCGACAATAATTACTTAAAAACGTTTTCGACGAGTAGTCTCTTCTTTCTGTGTAAAGAGGACGGCTACATAAGATTTAAAAAAAATGTAAAAACAATAACCACAAAAATTTTAACAGTTTTGATTGATATCCGTTTTGTTTGTGTGTTCAATGTCATCGAACGATTTTTTTCAGGTAAGGATTTTAATATATATAATTTATTTAGTGTGAAATTTATTTTTTAGATGTACGAGTTGAATTTTATCAAAAAAGTATGTTTTTACAGACAATTTTTTAATAATGTTATTAGCTTGAGAAAGACCCAAAGACTGGTCGAACCGTCGATTTTCTCTTAATATGTAATTAAATAAACATACATATATTGAACGTATGACCAAAATAAGTTCTCAATCTCGTTAAAGGAGATTTATCCATATCAACAAGACGTTCAAAGAAAGGTTAAAATTCGAGACTTCCGTCTGGAATTTTGTAATTATAATAATGGGTTATACCTTTTATGACCTTGTGTTATATTATTTGAAACAGCAATTTATAGATATTAAGTTTTTTTTATCCAGGATTTGAAAAATGAACATTCAGATTGTACGGCTTACTATCTAAAGATTGTTGTCTCAAAAAGCCGCGTAATAAATGTACACGAAATTCGTAATTTTGTAGGTTATAAAAATTAACCAAGTTTAGGCCAAATCCATGGAAAGCCATTTTCTGTAAATTTAGTAAAAGGTCCTTTTCACATCCAAGCTAATAAACGGTGTAATCAATTTTTGTCTAAAAAGTGATAAATTGCCACATTTCCAGTTTCCAGTTATGAAAATTCTGGCTCACATGTAAGGATTAGAGTGATATTTTATGGCTCATTTGAACGTTCAGGAGATTTTGATGCTCGAAAAATTAGAAGAGAAGCTTTATGGGAAATAAGCTTTGATTGAATTTATCTTTAAACACTATAAAATTTAGAGTTGTCGGTTACAGACATTCTGTCTCCCCTATAAGATTTACAGGAATGTTTTATGAATTATATAAAAGATTAGCTGTTTCTCAATCTCAAAAAAAAGATGTGACAGTCTCCGAATTTGTATTGAACTGCCAATTGAGGGCCTCTTATGGAGTGTCATATTAGAAACATCAGCTAGACTTTGAAACTATAATAGATATGTTCTCGGATACTATCCGTAATTTAGCTAGGAGGTTTACACTCTGCCTATCAGAATTTGTCGGGACTTCGACTCTATAGTGAGAGACCTCAACCAGTTGGATCATATGTCAGCTATAGAAAAAGTTGCGATTCGGAGGTAAATTATAGAGGTACGCTGCCGACAAGCGAAATAGGATCTAAAAACTTTGTAATTTCTAATGGTAGATCTCCCAGCGATACGTAAAAGCTTGAATTTTTATTGGAAGTGACCGACTGGAAAACGAGGCTTTTCGTTCGAGATCGGTGAGTGACGCCGAGCCGAGCACCGATTCCTTATTTTCTTCAAAGCACAAGATTTCTCGTCGAAAAACACTTAATTCATTCTCCACAAGAAAGTTTAACTTAATATAACGTTAAAAATCACACTTCACGACACGATTGCTTGAGATATCGACGAAGCAACACAAATAATTCTTCAGGATCTCTTGACTCTTTTTGACGCCAATTGACACCAACGACATAAGATATTAATTTCTGATGTTCAATTTTTGTCGATTACTGGTCAAATAATTTTCTGAAGGAACGAGAAAAAAATCTGCCACGGCCCGGATTAGAACCGGGAACGGCACTATTCACGAGTGGAGCGTTACCCAATTACGCCACCGAGGCCACGGCAGAAACTTTCTCGTTTCTCCTATATCCAGAGGATGACGCGAGTCTGCATCTAAGTATCCTGTGAATTTCTAGTGATTAATTATAATCTGAATAAATTCACCGAATCATGTATATATTTAAAGCATGATGTTATTTTGTCGACCAGGGTAATTAATTAATTAATTTCGGATGTTAAATTTTTGGCGATTACTGGTCAAGTAATTTTCTGGAGAAACGAGAAAAATCTGCTACGGCTCGGATTTGAACGGGGAACGCCACTATTCACGAGTGGAGCGTTAACCAATTACGCCACCTAGGCCGTGGCAGATTTTTTTTTCGTTTCGCCAGAAAATTATTTGACCAGTAATCGACAAAAATTTAACATCAGATATTAATTAATTAATTACCCTGGTCGGCCAATTAACATCATACTTTAGACATAAAATATTACCTCCGTGCGCTGTTTTGAAAATCTTAGCTGAATGCCAGGCTTTAATATTAATTGATATCCCCATTAATTAATAATGTACGTATGTAATATCAATAAAAATTCCTTATATTTTTATAATAGTAACTTATTTATTAATAATATTTAAATTGAAAGCATTTTCTTATTTAAATCCACTACTCGCTACCATTTCTTAATAATTTGCATTCAAATAAATATAAATTGAATCTGCATTTTACTATTCGTGGAATAAAATTAGACTTCGACATTTCATTGACAATCATACTCAATTCTAAGCTTCTTATTAAGTACATCTTCCATGAGACTGCATTTCAGATAGATTTCATACGATTCGTATACCCATGCAATTAATTAAAAAATGCCCATTAAATACATTGTAGGTTAGTCGAATCGATATGACTCCACAGAACAAACAGTTTATTACATAAGAATTGACGGATTCACTGTTTTCTATTGAGTTCACTGATTAACATTACTACAGACCGATAGACTGCAATTCGCATGAATCGGCATTCTCAAATGTTTCGCTTCAAGCAATTTGTATTCAATTGATTCTTTTCCCCTGGGTAGAGTGTTAAAGCATTAATGGGCATTTGTGCAGAAAAGAGAGTGGGCGATATCATTATGCAAATTATTAGTACTCTGTAAGTGCCCCTGCATGCATTTCAGCCGCCTCGGGCTACCGGCCCGAGACCACGTTGCGTCGAACTCCGGGTTTTGTGTTAAAATTTGTAAGTTTTTCACCGGATTTCATCTGTGTTCGGTCGAATTATTAAGTTGAAGTGAATAAGGATCGCAATTATGTAATAAATTCGCGAATTCCATGTGTATCCGTACCGCATTAACAATATTCATCGTCGATAAAATTTGTTCAGAATTCATAATGTGATAATGTGATGATCCGGTGAAAACGTGGGTATCAGTGGAAATATTAATTACTTAAACATTTTTTTAATTCAAGACCTCTAAATTAGTTGCAAGATTTGTGGATTTTGAGAAAAGTTAAAAAAAATAGTACGGCTAAGTTGGTAAATTCGGAGCATTCTAAGCATTATATCAATTGTCTCATGTGTGACGTCACAGAACCCTCGTGAAAAGAAAGACCAACTTAAGACTACAGTATAGGCAGGTATAGGACTGTCTGAAAGTGATCAGAAAGTGATCTTTTCTGGTCCCCAGAAGACCACGGTCTTTTTGTCCCAGCCAGCAGTTTCAACTGTTGTCTGTTGATACAGACAGCTATCCTTATTTCCGAGAGAGAGAGAGTGGTGTCTATTTCAGTGCCCTAAAAATGTAGCAGGTATAGGCTGAAGGGTACAGACCAGAAAAAGACCGAACGTGGTTTGAAACTGATCTTAGAGTGGTTTGTAGTTGATCTTTCTTTTCACGAGGGAAGTACGTCACCCATACCAGCTGATCAGTGCCACCTAACCTCTAAAAGTATTTACACATCAAAGTAAACAGAAAACTCTTACTATCAATTATTTCATCCAAAGTCTGTCGTGAGTGTAATGGTGAAATTAAGAAACAGCGGGTGTCTTGGGCCAGATGCGGATCCTACTAACATTCTAGATGTGCGAGACAGAAAAAAACTACCCGAAGGTGTATTTACAAAATGCTGTAGTCCGAGATCCAAATCGCCAACTCCACTGTCAAAAGAGGACTTCGAAGAAATTCTCTCCAAAAAAATAAAGTCATGCTTTGCACAACAAAACAAAAATATTCAAAAATACCTCAACGAACAATTGCAGCTACATGCGCAGAGCCTGAAAGAGGAACTGAATATGGAGATTAACGCAACTATTGACACATGTCTACAAGAGCTCAAAAATGAGTTCAGCGAAGAAAAAAGGAGGGTAGACGTGAAATTTAAAGAGCTAGAGCAAAGCAGCAGTAGGTTGACATCAAGAATAGATGCAGTAGAAACCGATATAACGGAGATTGAGGAGTTAAAGGCTAAACTTGCTACAATACAGGATCAACAAACAACAAATCAATCAGGTGACTCACTTACATCTCTTACTATATTAGAACTAAATGAAAGATCATAGAGGAATAAAAACGTAATGATATTTGAGCTAGCAGAATTATTTACCGATATAAATAATGTTGATTTAACGAAGGAGACACGAGAGCACGACTCAGCTAGAAAAACTAAAGTGCATGAGATACTTTCCAAAGTAACTGGTAATAATTATGATAGTCTAAAAGTTCTAAGAATAGGAAACTATGTACAGGCACCAACCAGACCACGACCAGTGAAAATCATACTACCAACAGAGGCGGATGCGCAAAACTGCTTGAACAAATTTGCTATTCAGAAAAAAGAATACAAACTAGCGCCAAATTTATTGGGTTTACACATCAGGGCAGATCACACGAAGTTGCAGAACCACGAATTCAAAAAGATGAAGGAACTGATGGAGGAGAAGAAGAAAAATTGAGAGAAAAATCTAAGAATTATATGGTCACATGGACAACCAAAAATAGTGGCCATGAAACCATTGCAGGAAAAGGCTGCAGGGACGTCAGAAGAGGAACAAGTCCGCAGTTAAGCACCACCATCTCACTACAGGTAAAAAGCGCTGTAAACACAATTAATTTTATTTATTGTAATACCATAAAAATTTTCTATCAAAATGTTAGGGTATTGAATACCAAAATAAAATCGGTAAAAACGTTCGAGGACTTATATACATACGATATCTGTTCTATAACAGAATCGTGGTTAAAGGCAAATGTTGGATCCAATGAATTCTTCCATGACTTGCATTTTACTACATAAAGGAAGGATAGAAATAGCTCCATATAAGGTGGGGTAATAATTTCAGTGAGGAATAAATTCAAATCATACGAAATAAATGTAGTGCCTTTGATAAGTGCGCATTATCTAATTGATTGTGTAGCTATTAAAGTTATTGCACATTATAGCTCATTTATTATCACGACAATATATATACCACCTGGAATCAAAAATATCGATTATGCTGACTTTATTCAACTGCTTGTAGGCTCTTTATTAAACTATACAATTCCTATATTAATTACAGGGGACTTTAATGCAAGAAACTTTATATTAACAAGGAAGGATAGCATATTTGACCCTAAACTTGAGTTTTTAGATTCTATGGGTAATTCTCTAGAGATGAAACAATATTACAATGTAAAGAATGCTAATGGATTATGCCTGGATCTAATATTTGCAAACTTTAACTCATGTCAAGTAATTCGTACACCTCCAATGGTGAAAGAGGATGAGTATCACCCTGCTCTGAAAATTTTAATAAATACCTCGCATACATTTTCATATCACATTAATTTTATAACTAGCACATCTTGTCAAATAGACACAATTATAGAAAAGTAAAAAAAAGCAACTCTCTACGTAGAAATAGGGAACATTGAGTAGAACGATTTGTATTTTATAAGCGTTCCAGAGATGGCCTGTAATTTCTTATACTCCAAATTCTTTAACATTATAGATAAAGTGGTGCCAAAATCTCTTGAAGTTAATAATTTACAAAAATATCCGCAGTGGTATTCAAAGGAATTAATTACTAAAATAAAATTCAAGGAGAAAATCAGAAATGAAATTAGAATTGGAAAGAGTATTTACTTAGAACAATCGTTGAAAGCAGTAAGATCTGAAGTAAAAATTTTGATTGAAAGAGATTATAGTAATTACACTAGAAGATTGGAGGAGGCTCTGCCGACCGAACCAAATAAATTTTTTAACTACATAGGAGAATTGAAGAGAGAGAGAGAGAGATAGAGAGGGGGAGAGAGAGAGAGAGAGAGAGCAGGTTACCAGGTATTATGTACTTAAACGACGTTACGCTCGAAGATACAAAAAAAAAAAATTGTAAACGCATTGGTAAATACTTCGATAGCGTATATGAAGCAACGATTAATAATATAAATGTATATAATGCTAGGAAAGCACAGTTAGGTTATAAACTCAAACTAGGCCAGGCTGACGTAAAAAGGGCATTGAAGACGCTTCCAGATAAAATGACCTCGGGAACAGATCTGATACCTAGTTTCCTTGTAAAGCTTAACGCAGATGTGTTATCAGGCCCATTAACGTAAATTTATAATCTGTCATTAGAAAAGGGAATATACCCAACTCGCTGGAAGGAAGTCAGAGTCTGTCCGATCTTTAAAAGTGGTAAAAAATCAATGATAACGAATTACAGACCTATCTCTATTATAAACAACTTTTCTAAAGCTTTTGAGGCATGCGTCGCTAATGAAATCTCTTTGTCTATGTTACCATATGTTATTGAATCACAGCACGGATTCGTAACAGGTAGATGAACTATCACGAATCTAACAGTCTTATCGCAATTCATTGCTGTAGCGCTAAGCGAAGGTACACAAGTTGATGTTGTTTATTTAGATATTTTGAAGTGTTTCGACAAACTCAACCATACAAAAGTAAAGAGGAGCTCAAGAACTTTGATATCCCTGGTAATCTAGTGACCCTACTAGAGAACTTTCTTTCTAATAGGCAAAATTTTGTACAGTATGCAGGTTGTAACTCTGACCCATTTATACCACCATCGGGCGTACCGCAGGGTTTGAATTTGGGACCCACGTTATTCACAGCTTTATTTAACGGTGTCAGGGCTACACAGGCCAAAAATTTGTTATATGCCGATGATACAAAAGTTCTCTACCAAGTAAAGAGCATTAGAGATTGCCTAATTGTTCAGGAGGAGCTTCTGGAGTTTATCGAGTGGTGTACTGAAATGGGTTTACGTATGAATGTGGATAAATGCAAAATTATAACTTTTCGCAGATCGAAAGAACCAATATTATTTGCATATTAAGTGAATGGAGTGAAAATTGAGCGAGTCTACTCAATTTGTGACTTAGGACTGAACCTTAGCTACCATTTTACATTTAAAGAGCATGCGGAAATAACTGTAAATGCAGCGAACAAAATGCTAGGGTTTATTCTAACATCATGCAAGGACTTTGAAAATTAAGAGACGCTCATGGCACTCTATAACTCCTTTGTTCGATCAAAATTAGAATACACGTCTCAAATTTGGTGTCCATTTAACCAAAATGTGATAAACGCATTGGAGAAGGTACAAAAGCGGTTCTTTAAATGTTTAGCATTTAGAGAAGATGGCACTTATCCTGAGCGTGTTAGCGATTATAATAAATTATGTAAATGATTAAATGCCTAAAAAAATTAGGGATAGATATTTGATTCTACCATTAACGTTCATCTTCAAAATAATAAGAGGACTAATCGACTGTCCAGAGATTTTAGCTTACCTACACTTTAAAATTCCTCGTATGAATGCAAGGTCTGTTGAACTACAGTATGTTGCTCCGACGAATAATGCAATACTACAAAACTCACCGATGATCAGATTATCTAGGGAATTAAATATGCTCTACAAAGCAGCCATTTTAGATGAGGACTTGTTTGATATATCTTTATACACTTTTAAAAAGAAAATGAAAGACTATATATTGAGCAAGCGATCAATAGAATTAAGCAACTATAATGAGACGCAAATGTATATACATTCACTGTATCATATAACCCTTTAATTGGTACTTGTACTGTTGGGTTATCGCGTATTGATCAATCAAATCAAAATCAAATAAAACATTTGACACCTAAACGAAAAAACAAGCTGTGAATTCGGTCTCGGTTGTTTCCACTTTTTTGCATTTATAATTATAACGTGCTCATTTTATGATCACTTTGCTTCCCCATTATGATTAATTATCAGATATATTTGCTTCCTGATACAGGGAGCATTAATGATTTTTTAAGACTCGAATCAAGGAGTCTTTTCTATTCTTGCATCAACTTAGAATTATGTTAATGAAACCAGTTTTACTTTAAGAAACAAATTTTTCAAATATTATAAATGACTATAAATTCCCTACTCTTCAATAAAATATATTAATTTTATATGTCAATTGATTCGTTTCAAATCAAAGAATCTTTTCCATTTTTCCATCAACAATTAATTATGTCTATTAAAAAAGTTTTACGATGAAAAACCGATTTTTAAATATTGAAAATGACCATGACGTAAAATGAAATACTATTTTAAGTTATTCGATTCGCCTCAAAATAAGGAGTATTTCCTATTAGTGAATCTACTTTGAATTATGTTCATGAAAAAAGTTTTTCTATAAAAACCCAAAAGTAAAATATTAGAAAAGTGCTAAAAAAATCGAACGAGTATTTTTGGAAATTCTTGTATCAGTATTGAGATATCCCTGGTGAAAATCAGCCCTCCAAATTTTATTCATTTATCTGCAACTGTCTTCAAGATATCGCGTTAACAAAAAAAAAGTGACGCACACACATCCGGACAATTGCTTAGAACGCTGTATTAGGCATTTACAAGAATGAAACGTTTGATTAAAAAATTGTTTAAATATTTAGTTTTTGCGAATTAAGGCCAAGAATTCTAGGTCAAGATGTGCTCGACAATAGGTGCAGGGTCTGCCCATGTACAGCCTTAGCACTTAAGAAACCTGCTATCCGGCTGGTCTATGCACTTTGACAGCTCTGCCGAATTCTTCTCAATTGACGAGAATACGAATTGCCTAATACATTGGACTTATATTTTCCCGACGACTGTACCTATAGTGCATCCGAGGTTTGACAACGTTCTCGTCGAATTCATGAAAGCTTAACACCGGTCGTCATCAAGATCATAGTCAAGAAGAAATAAAAGGTGATGTACAACGATCTCATAAAAGGGTTCGGATGACTTTGCTTGAAATATTACGTCAGAATGGCTGTTCCGATATTGGTACTCTCGTCAGCTTGTCAGCAGAGTGCTGAATTACTTGCGAATATAATGCAGAAAGCTGAAGACTCGTGACCTATAAAACACACGAGTCCATCAGCTCTTCATGTATGCTCTAGAACTCACTTGCCTTTCAAATTGATTCAAGTCATGCAGCATCGTGTAATCTAAACTGAAACTAATATAATTTGTCCAAAGTATATTTCTGAACATAAACTATGGCATAATTTATTCGATAGTGAGGAAAAAGAACTCACCTCTTGGTAAAGTGTTACTTCTTCCATTATAAAGATTTCCTCTGGATGAAGCTTCATGTTTCTGTACTTGATTATCTGCAGCATTACTGCTTTCAGCTTCGAAAGAATTTTCACGACTAAGTTCATCCATATCATTGCTCGGTGTATGTTTAAATTGCAATTGTGAGATGCGCCTGATTAAAAAAAATGTATTTAAAAAACCTGAACGTCCATTATTGACGTCACGTTACTTCACACAAATAACATTCATTATTTGATTTACAAGTTCTACTCAGAGTTTACATAACCTCCGTTCCTTTACATCGTTTTTACGTAATTTATATATTATCTAATGTAACTTATTCTATAATGTGTTACATATAAGCTTTAATACTTAAATAATTGGTGCGGCGGAGCGAAATTACGAAAGAGTGAGCGAGAAAGAGCGAAAAAGCACAGCCGCATCTTACCCTAGTTAATTGAACTTAATCTTACTTTGCAAATTTACCTATTATAACGCTTCTATGTGACTTCCGTTTCCTTCTTTGTCACGAATTTCCTATATAATTATGTTTTCAGTATCCCCACCCACCTACCGCCCCACTACCTGCTCATTATACTTATCTAACGGCTCTAGTTTTTTCTACCTCCTTCATCTATTCTTCTCTCAGCCTCTCCTCCCCTAAGATTTTATCAACATTTTCTGGCCAGCATCTCATATCCTCCTTTCCTCTCATACAACCATCCCATGCATACTTTCATGTCTTCTCTACCCATTCACATAATCTGCCTTTTCGATTTTCATCCGTCTCCCAATACATTGATTCTTTTACTTCATTTTCCCGTCTATATATTACCTGCCTCTCTTTGTCTCCTTTTTCCAATTCCTTATAATATACATTTCCTCCTTGCCTATCCCTTGATTTCTAAAAGCCTATCTTCTTTCTTCTTCCCATCGCATTAACTCTACTGATCTCTTTCCTCTTTCTTCAAACTTTTTATAACAATTTATTGCTGACTTCCCTTCTTTCCCTTCCTTAGTATCTCGTCGAATTTCCACGCCCTCTTTCATAATTTATCTCTGTGTGCTTCTCCTCTCACCATATAATATGGTGCTTTCCAGTCCACGCCTAATGCCCATCTATTAATGTTCAATGGTGGTAGGGAATCGGCTCTATGTACAAATCTCCCTTGGAATGCCAGCTCTTTATGGCACAAAAAACCGATCTGATACCGTCATTTAGTACGCTTTGAACTGCCTTCGAGCACGCAGGTGCACCAATCCTTTTTCGCATTTCCCTCAGCGCACAAAAAGACACAGAACAGCGTGTGTGCATATAGTTTAGATGTTGACTACTGCTTTCAAAGAAGAATCCATGAGTCGTGCACGTGCGTTTGAGTGGTTTAAAAGAGACCTAAGAAAGCGCGGCAGGTGCGATCTAATGTTAAAGTAATGTTGATTGTTTTCATCGACATCATGAATATGTTCCGGGAGCTCAAAAAGTCAATAAGGTATTTTATATTGAAGTTCTAAAACGATTAAGAGATGCTATTCGACGCGAAACATCAAGGAAAAGGAAATCCGGCGCTTGGGTGTTGCACCATGACAATGCCTCCCACATTTAGCCCACTCCATGCAAGTATTTTTGGTGAAACACGGAATACCTGTGGTTCAGCAGCCATCCTGCTCACCTGACATGACACCTAGAAACATTCAGCTGTTCCCTGAAGTAAAAATGTCACTAAAAGTAAAAGAAATTGACGATGTGGCCACAATAAA
>CAKNWU010049965.1:0-13421 GCA_932072015.1 Andricus quercustozae
AATGCAAAATAAGAAATAAATATTAAAGTAATCATGAAGAATAAAATATGCACATGATTTTGCAATATCTGAATAAGCAGCTTCAGACCGAGGTACATAAATAAATATAATATACATTTCATATAATAAAGTTGAAAATAATGTAGAAAAATTCGCACTTTCGATAAAATCGAGTGCGGAGCACGAGACACGTGATGAGAATGTGTTCGTTAAAGCCGAAGGAGCTTTAACAAAAGAGAATTCACAATCACCAAATTACAGTTGTCGTTACTTTGACTTTTAATTTTAAAATGCCTTTGCACAAATGTGAGGGTAATACAAAGAAGAAGCGCGTACCGCGAGGTATACACGTTATTGAGCGCAGCGGGCAGATTTTTTCACTTCCACTTAACTTTGTTCAAAATTTACATCAGTTGTCTTTTTTTTATTTGTCACAAAATTTAAAAAAAACCAACGTGAATTTCGACCAAGTGGAAGTGGAAATGACAGTGAAAAGTTACATAATCGTCACACTGCACAATTTTTAATTAGAATATACTCTTGTCTGAGTATATTTGCAAAATTGTTTAGAATAAATTGAAGAAGAAATTAATTTCCTAATTCATCAGCTAATGTTTACGTTAGAAGGTCGAGAATTTGTGCATGGATGGCAGACGCGAAAGCAAGTAGTAAGTAGAGATCGGATGTAGGATAGGATAAGTGATTCCTATCTGCGAGTAGTGGTATACTGTCCCTCGTTCAGCGAACATACCGCCAGTCGACCGGCCGAATTCTACAGGGTGAGACGAAAAAGCTCGTTTTGAATCACTCCCACATTTTTAGCTTCACGTAAACATTTTTCACAACAGGTTTGTAGCGTTTTATAAAAAGTGATACTTAATTACTCAATCTAAAGGTGGTATCGTCATTGACTATATCCCAGAAGTAACTGGAAGTAAATATATTTTGTGTTTGAAGGAAATAACACGTGCGATTATGGCACTCGCAAAATTTCAATTCGATTTTCTTGAAATGTTTCTGCAGAGTTCAAACATCTTTTGTGGTGGTGCATTCTTTTAATCTAACGGATTGGATTAAAAAAAATATGGAGATCTTTTTTAAGAAAATGGCCCAATTGCTAAAATAGTGCCGCACCGGCCTAGTGAGATCCCGTTTCGATGTCCCATCCGCCTAATTCGGGAATTTAGTTTCCGAAATATTCACGTTTTTGTGAGTGACGGTCTACATTTTTGGTTTCAGGTTTTGAGAATTTTTGAAGCCTTCGAAAAAGGATATATTTTTTGTTTGGTGAAAGTGGTGACACGTGTAATTTACCATACTCGTGAATATTAAATGCGAGCTGCTCACAGTTTCTAAGTTTGAAGATAATTCCGTGGTGTATTTTTCAAACTATAATGTTCGATTTTTTTATGAATATGGGGAATATTACTTTTTATATCGGAACTCGGCGATATACAATTATACATTCCTAAACATTTTAATTACAAAATTTCTTTGCTGTACCTTCAAAACCGGGGTGCTATAAGGTCCCCTTAATCATTTTAATCTTTAAAAGGGCATTTCATAGTTAATAATTATTTGTGATAAAAAGTGCGCAAGACAGGTGATTGTGTGCGAGTGTGAATTTTGCAGCATAAGCCTCGAAGCATGAGTGGGTGGTTAGCGCACGAGCGAAGCGAGTGCGAAAACGTAGACGAGTGTTTCGAGCCGCAGGCGAATGATGCAATCACACGAGTTAGCAATCACCTATGCGCACCAACCGTCTGCTGCCCCAAAACGAAAAAATTAGTCAAAGTAAGCCTCGAGCACCTACAAGGAAGTATTTCGTAGCCTATTAAGACGTTAATTTAAGTCTTAACAGAATCTTAAAAGAAAACATTTTTAACTTTTGTGAACAAATTTTTTGGAAAAAAATTTTTTGAAAAAATGTTTGAAACAAAATTTTGGTGAAAAAAATTTCGAAACCAAAGTTTGTTGAAAAAAAGTTATGAAAAAAATGTTATGAAAAAAAAAATTTTTGCACTCATGTCCTTTTGCTGTGCCAAATGTTGGTGATTATGCCCTTTAATACAGTGGCGGACGAAAGCGGCTACGTAACCTATGCGAAAAAATTTTCGCACACATTCTGCTCAAATAGGGTCCTTTAGGCACCATTTAGAAGCATGAAAACGTCAACTTTTGAGGTGGGTGTTGCAAAAAAAGTAAATATAAATGTTAAAACCAAGATTTTTAAATTCCTAATACGTAATATTTCTAAAGCTTAGTTATTTGATAAAAAAAACTCTTGTAGCGTAATTTCCTATCAATTATTTCATTCCCCGAAAGCCAGAACAGATTCCTAGTTTCGAATGGATTCAATCTGGCTGGGACTAGAACTCATAAAGCAGATGAAAGACAGAACCGTGTTTTCTATAGAAAGAGAAGCAGCAACTGTTAAAACAAGATACCAGTTTCAAATCAAATTAATTCGTTTGTGCGTATAGAAAAGAGCATTTATTTTATATGTTGTCAGAGTGTTTGAAATATTTCAATTTTTATTTCATATGATATCCAATAGGATTTTAGTAGATTCACATAAACTTGGACTTCTATATTTTTTTAG
This sequence comes from Andricus quercustozae, assembly GCA_932072015.1. Classification (NCBI taxonomy): domain Eukaryota; kingdom Metazoa; phylum Arthropoda; class Insecta; order Hymenoptera; family Cynipidae; genus Andricus; species Andricus quercustozae. The sequence goes on from CAKNWU010049965.1 coordinate 2,603, forward strand.
ATTTATGCTAATTTTCTATTACAAAATTAATCTTGGGCATGATTTCTATATTTGGGTACGTTACGTTTACGTACTTTATCAAATTAAAAAATTAAAATATATAAATGAAATCTATATCAAAATAAAAAGTATCCACCAAATTTAATGTTGGCCGGTATCAGGGCAAAGTCAAGCCGTAGTAATGACTATTGTTCTTCCATCCATTATCGATATTTCTTGAAATTATTATCGTTTATTGAAAAAATAATAATTTTCTTCTTTTTACAGACCTGTCACAGAAATATCGTCAGTCCCAGTGTGATTCCGTCACACTGAATTTTGATTATCTCGGAACAGAATAATTTTTACAAGGTATTAGATTTGTGTAAAACGTAGCCCACCCCCCATTTTTGTCAAATGTCCACGTTTTGAGACCTTGTGAACCCAAAAAACAGGTTTTCGCGAATGTATCTGCGCGATAAATGTTGTAAGGATTGACAGATTGGATTTGCCTATGGTATATCTATGGTATATCTTCAAGTGTCTTAAACTAAAGGTAAGTTCGTTAGCCAGCCATTTTGGATAAAAATTAAAAAAGTTAGAGCATTTTCAAAATTTTTAAGACTACTTTTTTCAAGATTTAAAAAATAACTTTAAAAATAAAAAAATGGGATTTTTTAAAAAACGACACAAGATATGAAAAAAAATTATTAGGCAGAAGTTGTTCACACAAAAAGGATCTACAAATTCGTTATTTATAATTTAGAAAGGACGAGTATGTTTTCTTTCAATCGTAAAGAATAAGATTAAAAATAAAAAATATAATTTTTGGAACACGACACAAAATACAAAAAAAAATGAAAAGACAAAAGTTTTTCAACCAAAAAAGATCTACAAATTTTATATAAGCTCTTGGTATAGAAACACATTAAAAATGAAAAAATTAACTCTTTGGAAAAACGACACGTAAATACAGTAACATTTTATTTAACGAAATTTTTCGCATAATTATATCTGCAAATTTGCTTAGAACCAATTTACGCTAGGATGCGTATTTTTAGTTTAAACCGTAAAAAATAACATTGAAAATAAAGAAATAAATTTATGGAAGAATGACGCAAGTTGCAATAAAATGTTCAATAACAAAGTTTTTTTTTATAGGATGCGCACTTTTTTTTAATTATAAAAACAAGACAATGGAAATACGTATGTTTCAATACCAGTGCATATTATGAATTGTAATAATATAAATTTATAGAAATGATAGATTTTTTTAGGGTGGCTGAGATTAAAAACGAGTGCATATAAGTTTATATTTGTCAACAGGCCAGTTCACGAATATTACTGATAATATTGGGTAATATGAATAACAAAAATTGTGCCAAAAAAATGGCAATCATATATATTATGTATACTCTTGTATATTGTGCAGCTTAATGTCCAATAATGTGTGATTAACCTTTTGAGATAGAAAAAAATCTGCCCGCAAGTTTCAGCGCGCCTAGAGCGGGCGACTGTTGGTTCTCGCGCTCGATAGTATATTTATCTCGCGCTTCGCGGTCGATAACGTGTATACCTCGCGGTACGCGCTTCTTCTTTGTATTACCCCCACATTTGTGCACAGGCCTTTTAAAATTAAAAGTCAAAGTAACGACAACTGTAACTTGGTAATTGTGAATTCTCTTTCGTTAAAGCTCCTTCGCCTTTAACGAACACATTCTCATCACGTATCTCGTACTTCGCACTCGAATTTGTCGGAAATGCGAACTTTTCTACATTATGTTCAACTCTATTATATCAAATGTATATTATATTTATTTATGTACCTCGCTCTGGGGCTGCTTATTCAGATATTGGAAATTAAAGTAAAAATGTTATTTTTAATGATGACTTTAATAAGTGTTTCTTATTTTGCATTACATTTTATTCCCAGCTATCCCGAACAATTTATCATTTCAAACAATTTATATTATTACACTTTATTATAGATATGCATTGATGTTGAATTTAAAGTATTTTCACTGTCTTGTTTTTATAATTTGAAAAAAGCCCATCCTGTTAAAAAAGATTGTGAAGAAAAACATTTTGAAAATGTTTTAACTTTTTGAATTTTTATCCAAAATAGCTGGATAACGAACTTGACCTTTCTTTTTGGTACCTGAAATTATGTGGCAAATTGCAACATAATCCGATTACTATTCCAAGAGTTATCCGGTATAAAGACAACGACGATGACACACAGACACCATCGTAAAACCGGTTTTTTCAGCAGGGGGTCTCGAACGTGGAGATTTGAAGAAATCCGCGATATTTAGTTTTCACATAAAACTAATACCTTCTCATTATGATGAGAATGTAAAAATTATACCACAGAATGAGTGTAATTGGGCATGTTTCTCTTTAAATTAAAAAAATCTATCTAAACTTTTTTCAGACTTTAATTAGGCAAACCATTAGGTTTATATATTTATATATGTTTAGATTCTTATGAAACTTTCGATTCATTGCAACATTTTCTAAATTTAAATCTCTCCACCCCTCGTGATATCATGGAATTTTTTGTAAATAGTAGATAAAATCGATTTGCTCATTCTTTAAAAACATTACAAGTTTTTATACGATTTGGAAAACGAAAAAGATTCCATTTTATATTATTTAATTTCAATCGGACTGCAGCAATGTTTTTGAAATTGCAGAATTAAAATCATAAGACGCTTCCTTTCGTAAGATAGTCTTGATCCCACCTGCACGATACATCTCTCCCCTAATTTTTTTGAATGATTGCTAAACAAATTTTAGAATAAAGTAAATTAATCTTTCCATTAAAATAGAATAAATCACTTGAGTGAGTTCTGTTAATTGCTCTGTTTGAGGACTTTTTTTATTTTAATCCAAATCTTCAAATTTGGAAGATTTCAACGGAAAAGTGTCTAAACTTGGATTGAATTGCTAAATTTTGAACCGTACAGCTATAAAATAGCCAAATGTGACACTTTCAATTGAAAAATGACAAAATTTGACACTTTCAATTGAAAAATGACCCGAAAATGTTTCGCCTGGCCTGTTTGAAAAAGGGTTGGCGCCGCTGAACATAATGTAGAAAAGATCACATTTTTGATCAAATCGAGTGCGAAGCACGAGATTCGTGATGAGAATGTGTTCGTTTAAGCCGAAGGAGCTTTAACAAAAGAGAATTCACAATCACCAAAGTCCGAGCGCGTAGCGCGAGGTAAATACATTATCGAACGCTCAAACTTAACACTCTTGGAAAATTTACTTGGAAGATACTAAATTTTGTTTGTAAAAACTTCTTTACCCTCGTACATTGAAGTGGTGCTGGACTAGTCGTTCAGCTTCTTTCCGAGACAGTTCTTCCAGTTGCTGGGTATTGGATTCCAATGCTTCTTTTTAAGAAACTAATATTGCTTTGAGGTACCGTCCGACGGGGCTTCTCGAAATATAAGGCGCCCCAGGCAATCACTTTCCGGATTGAAAAATATATTCCTGAAACCACATTTCTCCCTTTCCAAACCTTTCCATTTCCAATCCTCCTTTTATAACTATGAAAGTGATTTCGTGTGAACCCTTGTCCCGGGAGGACCCGTCCAATCGTGCCTCGAAGCATTACACGTTTTTTTACATTGTTATCATTTATGATTAGGAAAGTATTAGAATCGTCGAAAATTAAGTTTTGGAAATAACGCCTGTCCGTCTGTTGGTCCATCTGTCTGTCCGTCCGTAAACACGATAACTTTCGAAAAAATATCGGATCAAATAGAGCGTTGGCACGCTTTTTTTGGGTCCTGAAAGAAAGAACGAGTTCGTTAACCAGCATTCCGTGACCAACGGTTATGGTTTTATGCATAAAACATCGAATATTCCAATTTTACGCCAGACGACGACAGATACGTAAGAAAAAGTTCGAGAGAAGATATTGTGCTTTCTAAAAAACCTATCATTCATCCTTCAACAATTTTGTAATAAGACTTCATATTTTGATTTTATTTATCGAAAATACTCTGAAAAAAATTCAAATCTTGAGCCAAATGACGCGAAATATAGGGAAAGTTTTTAGAAGAATTTCAGCTTTTAAAAATTCCCACCAAATTTCTTTGAAACATTTTTCGACAGAACTCGTCGTTTTTAATTTATTTATCTAAATTGATATGAAAAATCTAAAATTCCAATATTACGCCAAATGGCGCGAAATACGTAAAAAGTATAAGAGAAGACGTGCAGGAGTTATTATTTTATTCATCAAAAATGCTATGAAAAAATCCTATTTTTAGCATACCGCGAGATAGGGAAGAAAGTTTGAAGAAGCGATTGTAGCTTTTTATTGTAACGCAGCTCAGAAAATAAATATGCATTTTAAAATGTATGTCGAAGATCGAACATGAAGCGCGAGTTTCACTATGAGAATGTATATCTCAAAGTCTACATAGCTTTGAGCAATTTGATCTTTAACTATACTTCATTACGTAGAAAATGCAGAGTATAGAGATGCATAAATAACTGGGATCTGAAATAGATGTTTTCGCTAATGTTTCATTCAAGTATTCCTAGTGCAAAGAATAAATATCTGAGCGCGAAGCGTAAGATCCGATAGACGCCGCGCTCGTTGACCAGGTAATTGAATTTAACACCTTCTTATTTGATTTCCAGTAGTGCCTTAACCCGAATGTTTGCTTGCAAATTATGTCCGGATATGCTGTGCCCAGGGCTGACGGAACAAGTATTTCCCGAAAAGGGCCCAGGGGGGGGGGGGGGGGAATACATTTTTGGTCAATTTTTGTATCTGATATTTTAATAATAGCTATTACATGATTTGAATATACAGGATTTACATTTGCTTCGACATTATTCATCATCGAGTGTGTCCACCACACCCATTATTGGCATCAAACCTTGGTGTTAAACACAGCGAAAAGACTCGGCTAAGCGAGAATCATTAACGTTCGCCCCTCCGAGCGCTATCCGTTCCCATCCGTACTTTTCGTCTGAGAATCGACGACTCGAGAATCATTGCGCGGCTTCTGCTGTCGGTCTGTAATATATTTATGTGTGATCTATTGTAACCTTAAGATTCTTGGAGAATTTACTCGGAAGCTGCTGAATTTAGTATGTGTAAACTTTTTACCCGCGTACTTATATCTGATGCAGTGAAGTGGCGCTGGACGGGTCGTATCTGATATACATATAAAATCAAGCCTAAATGAAACTGTTTTCGTTTCTATATTATTTATATTATGTTTATGAAATATTTCATGAAATAATTTGCAATCAAAATGTTGAGTGTGGAATTCCACACGGGTTGACAGCCAGTGTGTGGAGTGCTTCACATAATCCACACAGTTCACCGCGACCCTGGACATTATCACAGACTCTGACTTTGAAGATTGAGGACATTAGTTAATCTCCATAAATAATGAAGGGAAAAAACTTTTTATTATAACTGTACAAAATTTTCGGAATTTCTCCTATCCTTCGAAATGGAATATTGCCAAATTATGGAAGGGAAAATACTTTTTCCGAAAAATAGGTAATTTTCCCTAATTTTCGGTAAAAGTTCTTGATGAATCGGAACTATTCCCGAAAATAATTCAGAAGTGTTAGGGAATAAACAAAACCATATAAAAATTAATTTTGCAGGAAAGCGAAAAAACATTCTGTAAAATTGAAAGCACCACATAAATATAAGATGAAAAAGTACTTCCGAGATGACTTAAGTGCTCATAACTCAACTTGCTGATATGAGTTCGCACAAAGATTAGAAAAATGTATGCAGTTTCGAAGAAATAGATGTTGTCCGTTGACAATCTCAAAGTGACACTTGGCCGATTTCGTCAAGATTCCCAGATTTTTACATACAACTGTCGTTGCTACGGTTGCAATATTCTAGTTGTTTTGTGGGATAGTGTGAATATTTTTACAGTATTGTTTACTTAAGTGATTCACAACATCAAATTTAAATTTAGAAACAACTAACGTAAGCAACAATGAAGAGTTTGGACCGACTGCTCACCCTTGAACACGCCCGGTAAGAAGATATGTATGTATTGAAATGGATTAAAATGATTTCAAATATGGCAATAAACGAAATTAGTATGATTTCAAAGTGCTGTGAATTTGGCCGTAGGAGGAATTGTTCGAAACTGCCTTGAGTGTACTTCGAGTCAAAAAGAATTGTTCTGAATAAAAATATTAACAACCCTAGTAGCAAGATAACTGCAGACTGGCGCCAGCTGGGCGCCAGAAAAAGAAGAATCTGCTTGCAGCCTGGCACCCGGCTGGTTCCAATTTGGCGTGCTGTTCTGTCGCCAGAGTCTGGTATAGCAGATCCTGGCCCAGACTGGTCATGATACACACCAGACTGAATTAAAATAACGTAAAATGGTACTAAATAGGTTTCTGTAATAGTTTTACACTATATTTCAGCCCTTTCTAGGAGAATATACTGCGGAGACATCACTACATTTCAGGCGAGACACACTGACATATTACAAACATAACCCCATGTCGTATAAGCTTATTGCATGTTTGGGGATTCTTATGAATCGTTCAGATTTCCGATTGGTAGTTTTTCAATTTCAATAATTAATTTATGCATTAATTACTAGTGTTTAAACTAAATACCAGAATCTGGTTCCTTTATTGACCAGATTCTGTTTATCGCCTTGTCTGATCATTTCTCCCGCCAGTCTGGTCGACTAGAAGGAGCAGATGCTGAGTCAGACTCTGGCCTCTGTCATACAAGCCAGACGTTGCTACTAGGGAATTATATGTTTTAATGTTTTCCGGTATCTTAGAATATTAATGTAGTGAAGGCCTTTTTTATTACACTTAACGGAAGGAATTAAATTGACTTCAACATTCGTCCTCATCTTACGGCATTTAACATGATTGACTTGCCTTCATTTTGTACCCTCTTCAACAGAATTAAAACGTATTCATTAGTTGACATAAATCAGCATAGGATTAAACAGGATTGAAGTGAGACGCAAATATTTAATGTTGATATGAATTAAAACGTTAACGGAAGAAAACTACATTCATATAGATTTAAAGAATTGTGAATCTCACCATAAATGAAATCATTTTAATCTACTTTAATGCATTCCTTCTTACCGGGCGCCTAGTAAATAGAGTTGTTGCTTTTTTTTAATACGGTTACGTTTGATGCCGAAACCTGTTTTTTAATAATTTTTTGCACAACAGATTTTGGATCACATGTTTCGAATTTGTTAATTATGATCCCAAATCTTTGTACAGAAAACCGAGCCCAAGGCAGAGTAGGTAGAGCGGTGTCAAAAGTTCCGCGGAGAAAAAGTGCCACATACGATAACCCACAAACAAATAATTTATTACTCGATTTGACATTTTCCGTCGATCGGTCGAATCACCATAAACTCCTAGTAGCTGGTAGCCACTAAAAGTTGTTTTTAAGATTGTGGCTTAGGTCAAGTTTTTTTTTGTATATAAAGTAGTGCTATCGTCAATGTTTCTTTTTGGCACTAATACTTATTCTTCCGTGGTATTGTCATGAACTAGGTGTAATTTGATGTGTAATTATGTATTCTTGTAGTGTAGGTAACTTACTGCTCAACATATTTTGTGTTGTTTCAGCAATGTTGATTGTAAATAATGGGAACGTGCGGGACGTAAAAAGTGCCAAGTGGCACTTTCTGCCCCAGAGTTTGTATGACATTAGGCTATTTCATAATCGCTAGCTGTGGAGCTTATTTTGAGAACATCTCAGGCAAGTAATCGATCTAATGTCACGTATGCAAAAACTGAGCTCATGAGAAGTGTGTTGTGAATTAGCTATCGAAAATTTTCATCTGTATGAATTGCGAAAGGGACGATGAATAAATCTCTAAGCGTAATAGTTGGCTAAACATTTATTTATTTTGTTTTTTGTATTGTGAGATCCTTCTGTGCAATTTAAAATTAAAAAATTTCGTTTCAAGAAGTACCATTAGACAACGTTTTGAAAAAAAGATATAATACATGGAATGCATATAAATTTATTATGAGTACACTTTGGAACTTTAATGACTTGCATATATTTTAAGGAAAAAACTAAGGCAATTTCGTTTGGAAACAGTGTTGTGAAAAGTAAATATTGGCACTTTTAGCCCCGCCCTCCCCTGACGAATCTCATGGATATTCTTATAACATAATTTTACTTTTTAAAACATAAAAGTTCTCATCTCTCGGGTAGCTCGAAACTTTCAAGTATTTCGAAGCTTTAAAGAAGCTCGAAAATTTCCAGTACATACTCGAAAGTTCATGACAGCTCGAAATCAAATCAAAAGATTGATAACTCGGCCCAACTCCTAGTTTCTAGTTTTTTTGCTCACCCCGAGTTTTATGTCTTCAATAAAGACAAAACTTTGAATATATAATTGACAAAAACTTATTTTGAAAATTTATTGATTGTTGGAGCGAGCGGTACAATCTGTACACGTGCTTAGTTGAGAGGGTATCATATGATATTATAAGAACTAACAATACTTTCAATAATTATAATTTTTTTAATTTAAATCATTTTTGGCTAACCAATTTTTCCGAGGAGTTTGGTCTACAATTCTTGACACCAGGGTTCTAAAATAAAATAAAATGTTGTTCAGTAATTTATTTATTATTTGCAATGTGTATGCTATTTACTATTTTTGGATTATATACTTTGGATTTTGACCATACAAAAGTATTACAGTTTTGGCCAGCCGAAAACAGGTGGTCTCAATAATACTCCTATTGGGTAACGTATTTTTAATTTGATTGGCAATACATTTATGTAACCAAACCAACGATAAATCACGTAAAAATTATGTAAAATAAATCTTGAACATATTAAAGGTTTTATTAACAAAAACAACGAGATTCTTTTATCCTAATTTCATTGATAGCAATTTTTATCCGTTGCCTGATAATTTTTATCTCTCGGTGGACAAACATATGTAGCTGTCAACTTTTTCACACAGCTATCAAAGTTTTTTATCTGTCGGCAAACAAGTTTTATTTTCGCGCGGATTAAAACGCTACAACGAAACTTTATCATCACACTACATTCTCCTCTGGTCAACTTCCCGCCCCCACACCCTGGGGTCTCAAGATTTGAATGATTAGTTTGGTTGTTCTAATAAATGTTGTCTTATTAAAAAAATTCAATTTAAGAAACGTTTGATGTCCTAAATTAATGGGTTTAATCGTTTATTATGGCTTCAAAGTAGTGCTGCGTGCTTCATCAAATTAATCGTTTAACAAATGACAAAGGAATGAAAAGGGATAAATCAGCCAATGAATAAAAGGACCCCGCACAAAATATATGGAACAGGCCTTTCGGTCCAAATTGGGTAAAGTTCGGGTTTCTGATGTTTGAGGTGATGTTCATCTAAGGACGTAATGAAGAAATTATTTTCCTGAAAGGTTTTCTTCATAAAATGTGTGCGGAGTTCAGCTAAAATGAATAAGCACTCAAAACAAATAATCAGTTAAAGAATTAATCACCTGAAGTGCGGAAATGATTACAATACTAAGACGAAATTTACACCGTATGCGACCAAAATGTTTAATTTGGTTATATAATCTGTGGGTATGAATCAAGCATATTGGTCAATTAAAATTAACTTTGGAATTCTCGTCACCACTAACTTCAAAGTATTAATACTTGAAATATTTTCGTTTAGATCAACGGTGTGATAAATTATAAGAATCACAAAAAAACTCTATAGACTAAAAGTGATTTTTAATAAGAATTATTTTATTTGAAAGTATCATGCACAAATGAAGTGCTCTGTCCCCAGGTCCGCTTCGCTTAGTTTTCCTAGACATTTCATAGTTACATTTAAATTTTTTCTTGACTTAATGACTTTAAAAACTATTCAGGACATTCAAAAGATTATTTTTAATAATTTAATTCTTTAAATAATTTGGTACAGATACATTTATCCTTGTCCCCGAAATTCGCATCAATTACATACACCGCAGATTTTTACGTATATTTGGAGAATAAAACGCTAAATTATCTGTTTTAACCTAAATTACCTGTAGTAAATGCAAAGAAACGAACTAAAGAAATTATCAAACGATTTTAAAAGGAATTACGATAAGAAATTTCTGCAAAAAGTACATAGACGTATTTTGTAGCTGTAATAAAATTTTAGTGAGATCATTTTATGAATTTTCTTCTCTTATTTTGGACTAGCATATTAAATGTATACGTTTCACATATCTTGTTAATATGTCTTTAAAGAATAGTACATACAAAATTTTGAAAAGAAATAAATAAAATTCATTTCTTTGATGCACGCAAAATACCTCGTGATCTATGTCCACCTCAAAACGAAGGTCGGTGTTCAAAAAGCCACCGCTGGATATTATTTGTTACCACGACCCTATAATTATACTTTAAAACGATTTTATAAGCATCCTGTCACAATAATATATTATAATTAAGAACTTTGAAATGCAAAGTTTACGTGTGTCGAATTCCGAAGTTGATTTTAATTGACCCATAGACGTGAAAATCGTTAATTATTGATCTTCATTTCTCAATATCCTTTGGCGAAGGGGGTGCCAAGAGTATCTATACTTCTAGGAATTTATATTTTCTGTCACTTTTAAAATGTATCGCACAAAAACTATTGAAATTAGCCAATTTTTCACTCCGAATACAGATTTGATTCGAAACAGGATGTTTTTTCGCGACGCTATGAATTCTCGCACGTGAAATTTCATCTTCAATTGGAGTATGGTATCGTAGCAAGTGCGCATGCGTTCATCGCTTTTAAAATGAGTTCAACAGAATATTTTGGTTGAATGAACCACATTTTTT
>CAKNWU010049988.1:0-10026 GCA_932072015.1 Andricus quercustozae
TTCAACGTTCATATCTTATTACACATCGTGCAATCAGTTCGCCAATCGGGCCCTCTTTGGGCTACCTCAGCGTTTCCATTCGAAAGTTTTTTGTTTGTCCTAAAACAGTATGCCACTGGTACTAGAAATGCGGAGCAGCAAATCTCAAGAAAGGCGTTAGCCATTCTTGACTATAAATTCGTCGTGGACAAAGATATTTTCCATTCGGATAGCACCAAGGAATATTGTGAAAGTATTTTTACGCACAAATTGTTGTCAATGCATGTCACCAGCAGTCCCTACGGTGTTACATTTTGCGGAAGGAGTGATAACGTAGAATTCACTAACGACGAAAACAACGAAAAACTTTTTGGGAAATCATTTAAAAAATGCATTCACAACGGTTGCGTATACAAAAGTACTCAATATACTTGTCTCCGAGAAGCAATGACTGTTGTCAAATTAGTATCAGGCAAAGTTCTTCAAATCAAAGATATAATAAAAACTGAGTTAATGTGCTATTTGTCTGTCATACAATTAATTGTAATTTCAGACACGCTAGTACGACGCATGTTACGAGTTTTAAGAAAAGATGACAATGAAATCATTGTTCCAATAAATTCGGTCATGGAAAAGTTGATATTCGTAGAACTCAAAGAAAATTCGTATGTCTGTCATTTACCACAAGCTTTAGAAATACAGTAATAAAATCTATGATTTCTTTGTACTAATTAATTACCATTATATTTATTTGCCAACGGCCATACCACGCTGGAAGCACCAGTTCCCGTTAGATCACTGAAGTTAAGCAGTGCTGGGCGCGGTTAGTACTTGGATGGGTGACCGTCTGATACTACTGCGTTGCTGTTGGCGGTCGTGGGTGTGGTGAGCCCACACTTGTAGTTATTTACTACAAGAAACTATCCACCTAAAAAACACTACCCGAATCGGGTAGTGTCACGCTTACCTCTAGAGGCTCGCCGAAAGGGAAATAGCTTAATGATATACATATTTATCGACAGTAACAAAGATAAAATGCATATTTTTTCAGACAACAATGTCCTTTTCATCGAGAAAATAATTGATATAATAAATTATACATATATAAAGATCAAATTCACAAAATATGTAATAATATATTTGATCTAGATGCATATTTAGCAGGTGTGTTAATTTTAAAATACAAATGTTCCATCTTGTATGAATCCCTTTACAAAACATAAATAAATGTTTATATCTTTGTTTATATTATTAATTTACTGGATGAATTGTTTCATTGCGAAATAATAAAATATATTTAAAAGCCCGATGCAAATTTCGCCAATACTCTTTTGAAGTCGAAATCGTATATCCTAATTAGTATACATAATTATTATTTATGCATATATTAATCTTTTGGTAGTTTCCGTAATTACGAAAATTTAAAATTACAACTTTAGTTCAAATGCGCAAGCGTGCTTACCCTATTGCGAACGATTCAAACGCTTGTCCCCATTGAAAACTATTAAGAACGATACACATGTTTTGTCCTGATTAACACCGATTGGAATCGATTCAACTGTCAATCGATCGCAATCAGGTCCAATAATTTTTTTCTAGAAGGGATGATTTTCATTCAATTAAAATTTACAAAAGCTCATTCTACTCCTTGATTAAATATTATACAGTAAATTGTTTTATTTGCAACATGACTAAATAAAAATAATTGTACGCATTATTTCTAAATAAAATGATTTCCATAAAAACGTGACGAATATAATAATTGTAAAGAAACTTTGAAGGAATGGAACGAGCTCTTGTAAATTAAAATGAAATGCCAATTACGTATTTTGCCTAAAGCAGATGCAAAAACAGAAATAATTATGCAAATAAGTACATGGGATAACCATGTAAGTGCAATTTTTTTGAAAACACGTTTTATTGGATAAAAAATTCTATAAAATTCTACCTGACATTGTGGTGAAAGGATATATCCAAATTCGAACCGATAGTGGGTTTTTATCTCGAATAACTGTGATAAATTATACGAAAATTTAAATGTTTGTATTTTATTACATCCTGTTATTGTATTAAATAGTTCAGAAATACAAATAAACTAAATTTCTTGTATACAAATAACACTGTGATAATGTAAAATCCGGGTTTTTAAGGAAACGATTTTTTCTATTTAATTTTGCACTTTCCAGCCTTCTATTTGTCTCATAAAGCGTTTATAATATTCCAGGCATATGTTTTATGTTGATTGGGATTTTAGAAAATCAAAAAAAAATCCATAGACTAGCACGGTTTCGACAGTAGTCGATTTTTGACGAGCTGTATCTTGAAAAATATTAACTTTTTCAAAAATTTGTTTTATTGATATCTGTAGAGCTCCATCAAATCTCGAATGGACTTTCTCTTTTTTTTATCATTCGATGTTTGAGATAGTTTTTTGTCTCTCCTGAAAAATTTATCTCGACGGATTTACATGCTTTTGCCGTCACACCCTTCATTTGTAGATCTAATTTTCAAAAAGATACAAAATAACTTCAAGTAATAAAAATTCTAATTAACGAAAATGAAGAATTAAAGAGCATGAATTTTATAACTGGTCAAAGAGAGAAAAGAGACAAAGTTAAGTAAATCACATCTTGTGTAAAGTTCTTTTATTTTTTATATTGACATATTTTATGAGCTATTGTCGTAAAGTTAACCATTTCAGACAATAAGAATGTCAAAAAAAAAAAAAAAAATCAAACCGCCTAAAATATTTTTTTAAAAATTAAGGATAACCCGACATGGTATGAAAATATAAAACTGAAATATCAAGGAATATATTTGTGATGGATTCGAATTTTACACAAAAAATCTGTGAGACAGACTTTAAATTGATTTTGAAAATTCTTAACTCTAAAATATTTAACTCTACTTTTAATTTGTATCTTTTCCCAGTTAATATAAGTAACATCTGTAAATTTCAAATATTAAAAAAATGCTGTGAATATCATTTGACAATTTTTAATTTCTAATTTGTAGCTTCGAATAGGTGCGTAACAAGACATTTTGCGTACATTTTTAAACGAAGTCGTCCAAAATTTGGAAAATTTATTAAATTGTCCTTTGATATAATTTTAATACCTTAATCAGAAAATATTAGAATCAATTTATGATTCAAATAATAAGTGGAAAATGACTAAGACTTAAAGTGGCAATTACAAAATACGTATTGCAAAAAATGTAGAATTTATAATATAAATCTCTTTATGAAAACTTTAGTCACGGCACTGGCCGTTTCTCACAAGCGCTGAATCAATTCCTCTAGTTAGTATATAAGAAATTATGTATGTGTTAAGTAGTCTTAGGTGTCGTGAGTGTATTGGCGTCAAAATTGAATTCTGATTGGCTGTGACTGACTAATGTGTGTGTAACTGTATGCTGTTCATTGTGTATAAGAGTTTTTTTTTGATTGACAGAAGCTTACTGTTTACCAAACTGTCAGTTAAAGTTTCTCGACCGTCCGTGATTCCTTCATACCTTTTCTGTAAACCCACTTCCATTTTCTACCGAGCCCACGACCGCGTTTTACCTAACTGTTCAATAATCTTTATCTAACGGTTCAAATGTTTTACATTTATATGCATTAAAATTTCAACTACGAAGTACAGTATTAATTAAAGTACAGTTTGGTAGATATTCGTATCAATTTTTCACACTTTCATGTTTGTGAATGAAGTATCCCTTATGAAAATATATGACCATTATGGGAATTTTCATGATGAAACACCTTTTTGTAGCCTGTGTCCAATTCCGAATTCTCTTCCAACACATCAATTGTGGAATGTGTTCAATTTGCCATTTTAAAGCCTTCTTATACTTACAAAGCGCTAAACTTGAGTACCACGGAAAAAATTTTGGACTATTTTCAACTTTCTTCATTCCCTTGACAAGTTCAGTGCGTGCTCCCAATTCCATGATCCAACAAAGAATGGTCTTGCCACGCGCAACCTACGGACCATTTGATTGGTTTACTTTTTTTTTAGAGCAAGCACTCGAACCTATCCGGCTGAATCCAATTCAATCCGAACTCGGATTCATTCGGATTGAAAATTCAGTGTATACGAATCCGAATTCGGATTGATTCGGATTCATTTGGATTGAAAATTTGGTTTGGATTTGTTCGGATTGGTTCGTTTTGGAGTTCGGGTGGACCGGATTGAGTCGGATTAATTTTTAAACGATTTGGGTGAAACGAAATGTAGAACTTTTTTCTGATTGGTTCGAATTGACTCGGATTGGTTCGGATACAGATTCCGGAATGATTCGGAAAGAAAACCTACCCAATACTTTCGCCAGGGTAGTTATTAGATTGACATGTATATGAGAATTCAAGTGAAAGAGAATTTCTTTTTTTACTTGAGTTTCTCAAATTATTAGTGTAAAAAGCCTTATTTTGGGTATCCCTCTTTCCGCAACCAATCAAAAGCCATCGGATCATCCGGCGGAAAGAAATCTGGTACCATGTAAATATACCTAAGATTACATCGGCGCGCCGATACGCCGCCGCGCCGGCGACGCGGCTTAGAAGCAAGTTGGCCAGCAGCGTGGCATGGCGGCGCAACCGTCTAGGCCTGATATATAAATGTTTAAGAGTAACCCAGGTATTAATTTGGAGTTTTTTTCTTCAGCAAATCGAGATTGGAAGAGTAAACCGTTGCCAAAAACGAAGGTATTGAGCAATATACCTGTTGTAAGTGGATCTATGGGATTTACTGAAAGCACGAAGTTATACGAGATGCCAGAGAAGTTGATTGCGACGAGTGAAGCTGCTAATGAAAATATAACTACAGCTTTTACTTCGCTTGAAAAAATCAGGGAGGGCGACATATCTATGATGTCTAACATGATTCAAATTGCCGAAAATAATTTAGAAGCTTAAAAGCTTGAATTAAGAAGAATTGAGGTAAAGAGTTTAAATGAAAATAGCCTTGTTCAAAATAAAGAGATCGATTCTGAATCGAAAAAGAGAAAATCAAATGATAGCATTGATTCTCGTAGAGTTCTTGGCACTGCAGAGAATGATAAATTGAATAAATGAATTAAGTTTATTAATAAAGTAGAGGATGATTCTACAAATCATCAAATTTGCATAAAAGGAGATTATTACAAGAGGGTTTTAAATGTGTTTGACCGTACAGAAATTTTACAGAGATTAAGAGGATGTAGAAAGAATGAATCAAATGTAACTCGCTCCTCCGTTAGAGCAAAACTGTATCAAATTAAAATGAAAAAGGATGAAAAGATTAATGATTTCAGTGAACGTTTTGACTCCATTATTAGAGAATATGAGGCTTGCGAAGATACTGTACCGCTTACTAAACAAGAGATAAGATCAGCTTTTTATCAAGCAGCATCTTCGACTGTAGTAGAACTTCGAAATTCTGACTTGACGTTCAGGCAATCTCAAAATTAAATTTCAGAGAGTATATGAGAGCAGTCTGCAAACATCTGAGAATAATTGCTATAGATGCAACGGATCGCGTCACTGGTCTAAGGATTGTCGGCTTAAAAATACTGGCGAATGGTTTTGCTATTATTGTCAAGCTATAAAGTA
The DNA here is from genome assembly GCA_932072015.1 of Andricus quercustozae. Taxonomy (NCBI): domain Eukaryota; kingdom Metazoa; phylum Arthropoda; class Insecta; order Hymenoptera; family Cynipidae; genus Andricus; species Andricus quercustozae. The sequence goes on from CAKNWU010049988.1 coordinate 5,570, forward strand.
CCGCAAAGATCCAGATTGTCATCAAACCAGCAGTGGTTCCGGTGATAAAAGAAACAAAGATGAGAGGTATACAAATTTTAGTAAAAATAATAAGAGTAAGAGTATGAATGGATCAGGTGCGAAAAATAAGAGTAAGAGTGAACAAAAAGGCTTTCAAAATAAAGAGAAAGGAAGAGCGAATCAAGCAGCAGGAAATAAAGAGTCGAACAATAAAAATGATTCGGGTAAGATTTTATTTACAGGTGCTTTAGAGTCTAGAGAGGTTTTTAATTTTTATAGCTGATTCTGGAGCGTCAGATCACATAGCAAAAGTTTTATTTTAAGTGATTCTAATAAATGCGAGAATGTTGTTATAAAGAGTGCAAATAAAAATGAATTCGCAGATATTTTAATAGATGGCAAAGGAAATATTTTGTTGCAAGCAGATGCAACTGGAAATGTTCTCAAGTTGACTAATGTAATAGCAGCAGAAGATATCTCAGAAAATCTGTTGTCGCTGAGAAAATTGGCAGATGCAGGTCTTAGCATTAATTTAGATGATAAATCTCTTAGAGTTTGCAATAGAGTGACGAAACTATTTTAGAAGGTACTTACGAAAAACCAAATTGGGTTGTAAGTTTTGAAGTTACTAAGAATAATGACAATTCAGATTTTAAGAGATATTCTTGCAATGCAAGAATAGTTTTGTATCATGAGCTTCTTGAACAATCACATATAGGCATTCAAAATGAAGTGTTGCCAGTTTCGGAGTGAGAAACTAGAGTGGTAGAGAATGCTGGTTATGTGATTTGGAGGGAGAATGAAAAGCTTTTAGATAATAGAGTCATTATTACAGATTGAAATGAAAGCTCTATTTCTAGAGATACAATAAAAATATATGATTTAGAGTCATTAAAGAATATAGAGGAAATTTTCATCACAAAGCCATTTGAGAAGAAGCGAAGTCATTTCAAAAATTATACCCAGATAACAATCGTGTATCTCACATCACCCGCATTGTGTGATTATCATGCGGTGCGTGCGTGAGAGGGTTCATTTCGCCATCACGGGATGATGGTCACGTAGCTGCGAGCGCTATGACACGCATTGCGCTATTACATATGCCTTCACTAAATTCGTGCAAAATGCAACGCACGTGTGAAGGCAACATACAGAAAACAATATTAATAATATATATTATTGACTTTTTAGGGTTTCGTAGCCTTGGATTTTTTTCAAATCCCATCCTTAGACGTTTTTCCAAGGGTGGGAAGTGAGGGGTGACGAATGTAGGGAAGTGGAAAGTATGAGGCGAGGAGGTGTCTGGAAGATTTAATTAACCTTTTTATAAGGACAATAATTTTAAAATATAATTTTTTGACAATTAAAAAAAAAATGTTGAAAAATTGTTTGAAAATGTTTTTTCAACATTTGTTTTGTAAAAAATTGTTTTTTCTTTAAAAAAATTTGTTTTTTAAATGAAATTTTGTTTCAATTTAGAACATAATTTTTTTCTCAATATTTTAATAATACTTAATTAACCTATGAATATGCTACAAGACCATTTTTGAAAACTTTCATGGGCACATGAAAGCTCAAAAGTATTAATTAAATGGAATCTGAACTTTTATTATTATATAATAATGAGTAATTATTAAATCATAATATTATATTATGTAATACATACATAAGTGTAAACATGATTGATATATTATTAGAATTATTATCTTTTGTGATAAGGATTACTAAGTGCGTTAACGTATTTGAATGTCAGACAATCAGCTGTCGAGAATCGAAATCAAGAATCGATAAGTCGATAATTAAATCGAATTAACTGATAGAAATAAATTGGCGGTACAACCGTATTTATGGTTAGATTACCCATAATTTATTGCTGATATAGATACAGCCATACTCGATGCGTGTTTTGGCCATCTGATTCTTGCTAAATGAATATGAGAGGATCAACCATCCGTGGGAGGAAAAGTATTCATATTTTATATAGTTGCTTCAGAAAACGATATTGGGTCCTGCACTGACTACAATGCGATATGTTAAATTCAGCTTAAAGGTTATTATTTCAGAATCACTTACTAACGATAGGTTATATTGGAATAAAAATAAATAAATTGTCCATTCTTTTTCACTGTTGACAAGAGGCGACCGGCCAACGTCCACCGATTTACACACGCATTCACACATTCAAGGATGGCGCGTACACCCATGTGAATTTGAAAGCCAAACAAACCGAGTCGGCTGAATCAACCATACAGCGATGTTGCCAAAATACAACATGAGAAAGGGCTCAATGAGACAAATATTTAACAGAATTATACATTTCGTATAGCAGTAACACATAGCCATTGCAGTTCTGTAGCGCAAATATAATTATTAGTTTCACCAGTAATATATTTTATTGTTCACGTTACAACATATATTTCTGGTTCGAACAAACTGCATTTACTATATGTCAAGTGCTGTATTCCAAATTGCGTATGGTTGGGAAGCACATATTTTATTATAAATATAGCTATACATTTTTAACCCACACTCGTATGACTGAATCTCCTGAACTATTTCTATCAGTATAGTTATAATTTATTGTTAGTTTCTATAAACATAGGGGAAAGAGAAGAAAGTGTTTCCAAAATTCAGAACGAAATATACATTTTGAGGTATCTCGAAAAAGGTTAGAGATACACAAAAACTGACAATATTTTCACAGTTTTCTAAAGGGGGATGGTCCTCAACCACCTCGATCCAAACCAGTAAACAAATGTTCAAAATTCGAAAAAAAATCCTAAACTTAAAATGAGCGGCCGGATCGAATAAGGACACATAAAATTATTACACCGTGAGTGGAAAGACCCCCGTAGGCTTTATGAAACATCTACGAATTTTAATTTTCAAAGACTATATCTAGATGTAGAATTTTATTGCGCATCTTTTTTTCTGCAGGCAAAAAGTTGTAGCTTTTTTAGTTTTTTAATTAAAGCCAAAAAAAGCAAAAAAAAATTGCAAAAGGAATAAAAACATTTATTTAAAGAAAATTGTTAATAAGTTTTTTTTGATGCTCGGCGCACATTGGACTTCTCTATCTTTCAGCGTTTCGTTTCTCGAGTGAATTTTGAGCAACAAAAAACTTCCAGCGAAGAAGTTGTTAACAACAGTACAAAGAAGTTTTCTGGAAAATTGTATCCCAATCGAACTGATATTTAAGAAATTATTAATGTTTCAAGTCGCTAGCGGCTATAGCCGCTATAGTCGCCTATAGGCGACTCGCGCACTGACTAAAGCGAGAGTCTCCAGATACGATTCTTAATACCGTTCACAGGCGCCAAAAATAAAAACTAATCAAGAAATCAGGTAATATAAATGTATGATGAATGAATAAATAAATAAATAAATTTTCATAAGGTAAAATAATTTATTCATTTCATATTGGTTCATATTAGTTCCTAATTACGCGAATTCTTCAATGCTTCAAATTTGTGGAATTGAAAAAGTGAAAGTTAGAGAAAGTGCACTTGTTTTTGGTTAGCATTGTAATAATAATAATCTAAAAAATTCACAAAAAATAATAATCAGTGAAATTTCATTGAAAATCAGTGACAATCAGTAAGTGAACGATTTCTCACTATTTTATCAGCGAAATTTGTTTTTTTTTTCTTTCAGGATGAAGAATATATATCTGTTTCAAATAAAGCACAGAATGCAGAAGTTTTTGAGCCAGTTAAACTCTGCTGTAAACGTGTGAAGTGTTATGAAGAAGGGTCTCATTAGTAATCCAAAGTTTAGAAAGCATAATATTTATATTAAAGACGTTTATATATTTTAAAATTAGAATTAATTAAATAACGGAAAAAGATAACAAATTAAAATAAATTATTATATCAGTTCGATTGGGCTAACATATTCCAGAAAACTTCTTTGCACTGTTGTAAACGAATTATATTACCTGAAAACTTTATTGAAAAATTTCAAAAACTAATTGTCTGAGCACGAGCTGAAGTGAAAAAATAATTAAAATCGATTTGACCAAAAAAGCCAATTTTTCAGGCTTTAATAAGAAAACCTAAAAAGCTACAACTTGTTGCCTGAAAAAAAAGATGCCCTTATTCGATCCGGCAGCTCAGATATCTAAAAGGGTCACAGATACGTAAAAACTGACAAAATTTCAAAGATTTTACAGAGGGGGGTTGTTGTTGACAAATTCAAAGTAATCTAATAATAAGATTTTTGAAAGACAAAAAAACAAAAATTAAAATTTTGAATTATTTTGAAAACAGCGAGAGAGACGCGAAAACTGACAGCATTTTCAGGTTTTTCTAAAGGGATATTGTCTTTGGCCACCCCGACGTAAAAAGTTGAAGAGATTTTCGAAATTAAAAAAAAAAAAAATAATTTTGAATCATCTCGAAAACGGTCAAAGATACGCAAAAATTCTTAAAATTTAATTATTTTTGCGTATCTTTGAC
>CAKNWU010050004.1:0-11072 GCA_932072015.1 Andricus quercustozae
ATTTATTACTACGCTCATTATCATGACCCAGTTAGGAAATACGGAATCAAAAAAAATATCTTCCACTCTATCAAACATACTAATTTTTTTATTTCGGCATACTGTGTTATTATTGGCTGGTATTATTACAAGGTAAATAAATTCTTAAGCGTTAATTATTGATTTGTGATTATTATGAAAAAATTATTAATGTAATTCTTTTACTTTTAAAAAAAGGCATACAAGCGGATCATCAAAAGGATAGAATTAGTAGATGAAGCTTTCGAAACTTTGGGTCTCCCTAATAATTATAGGGAAATTTTTATCAATTCCGTGCTGAAAATATTGACGTGGATAGTCATGATTGGCTTTGTTATATTATTTGACGCATACTTTTTAATGCAAACATTGAATTTATCCCAGTGCATGCACATGTGTTATTTACTTCATTATCCTGTCCAACTAAATTGTGTGATTGATCTCACATTTTCGTCGATAGTCAAGTGAGTATTTTTTATTGTATCAGAAAGGCTTTAATTTAATTTCCTAATCTGTAAAGAGCACATTTTTTTTAAGTTGATAAGGGCAATAATTTGAGAAAATCAACTTAAAACACTTAAAATTTGTAATTCAACTTTTCTATTGTCTTTTCTCAGCTTTATAGGACTGAAATTTGACAGTATTAACCTACTTTTAAAAAGAATCTTATCAATAGACCCCAGTCCAGAAGCTGTCGAAGAATGGTATGAAAGACATAGTAGAATAAGTGCATTAATTATGTCAACTGAGCGCAGCGATATATTAAATGATACAGAACGACAAAAAAAGTTACTAATACTAATCAAGTGAGTCGTGAATTTATTTTAGTAACTTTAAAAGAGATACAAAATAAGTTGAATTAAGTCCCTTGCAAATACATTAAACACCAAATAATGTTATCCGATTTTATTTATTTTGTTTTTTCAGACATCTTCATATGGAACTGACTAAAATATCAGTACAAATAAATAAAATTTATCAAACACAAATTACAGTGGTACTGATAGCTTTACTTGCTTCTGTGACAGGATTTTTGTTTGTTCTGTTCGTACTGATTATTTTTGGCGATGAAAGATTTCCCGATAGTACTAGGGTCATATTGTCTGTGGGAGGATGGTGTGCTCTCGGTCTTTACAGACTTCTGAACATTAATTCTGCTTGTGGAAATGTTAGTACTAAGGTAATCAATGAGACGTTTAAGCTAATACTGCCGTGATTTGGAGCAACATCGTTAACTGCAAAATGAGCGAAGCCGACAAAATCGAAAAAATCTGCTCGAGTCTTTATTCGCGTGTATCGCGGATTCTAATTCAGTTTCTGAAGTTTTTTCGTTTTTTCTTGACTAGTATGCAACTGATGTTTTCATTTCTGCCAACAGTTGTTAAAAAATCTTGCGAGAACGCCGTTTACGACAAACGAATATAAAATAATGAAATTATTATTCAATCATGAAATTATAATTATTTTGAAATATTACATATAATAATATTATTATTATCAATAACTCTTTCAGTTTTTTATACTGTATTTTAAATCAGATAAGTAGATACACGGAGAAAAATGGATGTTTAAACGTAACATCTAGATGTTCACGTTTAAAATATCTTATGTTTAACTATAGGACAGCAATCTAGATGTTCATAGCTATTATCTGTAGATATTAAAAGTTAGATGTTACTCTGTAACGTCCAAAATGTTTAATTGAAATATCCGAAATATTAGATGTATGGTTATGTCAAATAACGGCTGCAAATATTTGAGGAGTTTACTTATTTCTGATCATTTAAAGAATTAATTGATAACTTATTCAGTCAAGTTGAGGTTATGCTTAATATTTTTAATTCAAAATAAAAAGTAAAAACGAGGTAAGTAAGCTGAGAACGAATTATCTATAATCAGCATTTTAAAATTTTATCTATTTTAGGTTATTTAAACTCAAATTGTATTTAAAATTTTCAAACATTTTGTCAAATGTGTTCGAGTAAATATAACCGCAAACATAAGAACCTTGTTCCGTCATGTAGACAGAAAAAAGTCGTTATCCAATTTTAATTAAGGATTGCTAATTTTGATTCTTTGGAAATATTCCGAAATTGTAATATTCCATAATTGTACTATCAAAAATATATAGCCGTCAAATATAGGTACAATCTTACCCTTTGAACAGCTACATTTAAACATCCATTTTTCTCCGTGTATTAATGTTATAAATTTCAATAAGTTGGAATTCGAAAGTTTTTTGTTAATAGAAAATATAGATGAGAATGTTGTAACTGTTACTAAATTTAATGAATAACGGATAATACGAAATTCTAGCGGAAATAATCCATATTTATTTATTAAATGTGCATAAATTTCTAATGTATTCAAAAACTCGAAATTATTGACTAAAAATGAAAATATTTTAAACATACTTCATTATAATCGAACAGATTTTATCAAATGAATTAACTATTATAAAATACATCTTTTAAATTTTAAGTCTAAAATAAATTAATAATTTTAAAATATTTAACGTACGCAGTGGAATCAGGAAGGACGACGTCAAGCGGATTACAAGGAGACCAAAGTTTAAATATTATATACATTAAATTTTTTTTAAAGGAATTTTCTACGTGAACCGTAATTTCGGTATAAATATGGGCGTGTCTACACAAAAATCCGGCTATTCTTACCGAAATTTCGGTACAAATAGCCCCTTTTCCAGCTCCCTCTATTCGAACCGAAAAAATCCCGCTATTTGTACCGGAATTTCGGTACACGTAGGCACGGCTAATTTTTAAACTCAAATAAATTATGATGATATCCCTTTTACATTGAGCATTGTTTATTCAACAGAGGTAATTAGATCCGGAACACCATTTTTGGTCAGCACAACAATTTTATTAAATTTATTTGAAAAAGTTCAAAAAATTGTTTCCACTTTGAGCAATTGAAAATATTTGAAAACATTATTTGTTTACCTACTACATTTTTCGACAATATAATTTCTTGTTACTTTAATACCGCATTAGGTATAACAAATACTAAGTTCCAATGATAATTTTGCATTTCGTAATTTATAATAAATGTAGTTACGGCGTTTCACCAGATATGTACAAACCTTTTTTTCGGAGTATAGCTAACTGCTATTTTAATTAGGTCCGTAATTGTCCTTTATGGCGTTTTACCAAAGATTCTGATCCGTATATAGCCGTCTATGTTTTACACTTGCAGTTAACGGTGCTTTACCAAATCACGGCAGAGTAGAAGTTCATGCTTTCTAAAGTTTCTCACTAGGCGAAACCTTTTTAATGTTAGTCCCGACAAAAATCTGCTTTTCTTTTTATTTAATCTAAGCCATCAGAACGACATTCACCGTCTGAGTTTTTTCAAATTTCAGACAACTCAGTCAGTAAATATTGTCTCAATTAGAAGAACTGAATAATAATTCAACGAGATTTAGCTGAATTGGTGGTCGTGGCCGATTGAGATGATTGAAATTTGCGTGAATCGGTACCCTTAAATTATCCGATTCACATAATTTCCATTCAATCAATTCTTGTTCCCTGATGTGAAACCCTTCTTGATGGGTGCTTTCCATGAACTTCACGAAATATTTTTTCTTTACATGCAGTCACGTAGGACGAGAGAAATTCTTTGCGAAATGAAAAATACAATTCAAAATGCAGAATTAAGAGAGGAGGTAAGGGAACCTTCTTGAATTATACTATACATAAGAATAATAATTTAATTCTCTTTTAAATTACCAGATTGAACAATTTTCGTTACAACTGACCCAGCGGCCTCTGGAATTTTCTTTGTGTGGATTCATGGCTATAGACTACTCTTTGGTTCAAGGGGTAAGAATTTGATTATTTTGACTCGAATCTGTAAATAAAAAGGTTTGATATAAGTATCATGTTTCAGTTTATGCAACAAGTGACGACATACCTCATTTTATTGATACATTACAAAATTGTAGATTTGAAATAAAAGGATAAGTTATTGTAAATAAATGAAAAGTTTTTACATTATCGTGATTTATGATTGAGAAAGTATTAGAATCGTCCCAAATTTCACACCATAATTTTTCAACGGATCTCCACGTGTTGAGACCTCCTGAAGCCGTAAATCAAGTTTTGGCAATTGCGTCTGTCCGAGGGGTACATAACTCTTGCAATCAGTGTACAAACGTTATTGCAATCACTTTGCAATCACTTTGCAATCACTTTGCAATCACCTTGCAATCACTTGCAATAACCGTGAAATTACTTGAAATCACTAACATTCACTTGAAAGTACTTACAGTCACTTGCAACCACTTACAGTCACCTGCCTATGACTCTGCAATCACCTAAATTCAACCTGAAATCAAGTAAAATCAAGCGCAATCACTCTATAATTACCTGAATTCACCATGCAATCACGTGCAATCATTTTGTTATCACATACATTTTGTCACAAAAAGAAACAAACTTTCGTTTTGAATTTTCACTTAACAAAATCGCTTTAGTAAGTTTATAACTTATATACTATGCATGTATGCTAGCAATTGTCCGAATTTATGGCAAGGAATTAGAAAAATGAAGTATCGCCTCATGCAATTGGTATTATTACTTGGCCCTCGGCGTGCACACATCTTGCCAGCTGACGAACAGTGGGTCAAGAATCATACAAAATGGCAAAAATTCGATTTTACGTCATTAATTCAAAATAGCAGGTTCAATATAGCGGACAAAATTGCAAAATTTTTATGTATTTGTCTGAAACTTGGTGTAAGGGAGTTTATGGGGTCGCTGATTTCGTATATAATGTCAAAAATGACAATTCTGAAGTAGCGGGTTCTATATGGCACTCACATTATCAAAATTTTGGTCTTATGTGTATAATACCTGATACTAAGGGGTTTCTGAAGTCGCTGATTTCGAGTACAATATAAAAATAGAAAAACTGACAATGGCGGATTCAATATGGTGGCGGTGATAAAGAACATTTTGTTTCTTGAGGTAAATGGAATTTTCTCTTAAATTTGAGGTTAAGAGGTTTTTCATTTGGCACAACGGGAATCCATTTGCAGCAACAATTATCCTTATGCGACTACCTTTACGTAATCTTGCAGTTAAATAATTCGGCTTGTGCAAAAAATACATTAACGTGGTTCAAAACAATACAGGCAAGAGGACGATGCTTTAGTTTCAAGACAACAACATGTTGTCTTGTGACAAACAATTAGTAATGGTTAAATTCACGAAGCAACAGATTATTCAGAATTTTCCTTTTGAACATTTTGTAATCAGCGCCCTTTGATAACTCGTTGTATAAAGTTTAATGAAATTCCGAAAAAGTTTCTTTATTAAAGCCGCCATATTAGATCTGATATTATACTCGAAATCAGCAACCCTAGGAACCCCCTTGTACTGAGTTTCATACAAATTTCGAAAAAATTATGATAATATAAGTGCCATATTGGATCGGCTATTTTGAATTTGTAATTAAATTTTAGGCAAATTTGAAATCAGCGTCCTCAAAACCACCCTTATACCAAATTCACGTGTCGAAATGTGCCCGATTTTGCTTAAATAGTTATTAGGCGCCGATTTGGCCCCAATTGGGCGTCCTACTTCAGCAAAATGTGATTAATAAATAAAGTATACTGCTTCTAGGTTAGGCTAGATGCACTCCCACCATGGACATGCAATTTGATTTGCTGCTCCAAATATTCGTAATTAATAAAACTCACATAATAAAAGTATCCATATACGGACAGTTTGTTTGGGCTTAGATTAACTTTGTCCAGGGTTGGCGGTGTACAGTGTGAACATTGGATGAAAACATGTTCAATATAATATTCCGGCTTATATTTTCATTAGATTTTAAAGTTTTTTTCAATGGAAGTAAATGAATTCTCAAAAGATTTGTGAAAGCCGATTTAAAAACAAAGGTTGATACATTTTTTTATTGAAATGTAAACTTCGCAAAAATGAAATTTTTTAAATTTCCAATGCAAAAAAAATATTATTTGGCTCAACGAAACGTTTGCTGACTAAACAAAAAATGCTATGGGTATAACAAAATATAACGTTCGTGTAACAAAATGCTTTGTTACGGAAACCCAAATTAAGTGGAAACATGAAAACAATTTACTGCACAAATACCAATTAAATTATTTTGTTGTACAAATAAACCATTTTTTCTCATTGTATTTACCTATTTTCTCTGTTTAGGTTTTTATATATTTTAACCCTTAAAGGGTACAATTTCAAATAAACCTTCAGATATTTTTGGCTCAAAAAAGATCATGAGTGATGTTGAAACAATACAAAATAGGAAAAAAGTTTCTCCAAAGCCTCAGTGATAATTTAACTATTCGAAAAAAATACTTGAAAAAAAAGTAGACAATCGGAAAAGAATCAGGAAGCCCGTGGGGTGTGAGACACCCAGTGTGCCCCTTAACTTACTCGAGATTTTTCATGGCCTCATTTTGACCAATCAGAACGTGACAAAAAACAATGACAGCGTAATGGAGTAACCGTGTCAATCGCGCAAATTCAAAGTAAAAATGTGCATGAATAATAGTGCTTTTTTATAAAGACCGTCAAACTCATCTTTTTATAATACTTTCAACATATGTTTTTCGAAAGAGCAATTTGGTATAAGGATCGTAGAAGAAGAATGTGTTGACTATTTTATTCTATTTCATCCAAAAATACTCAATTCCGCCCTTAGAAATAAAATAAGGTGTGTATTCTTCATGAAAATAAAATTTATAAGTGAAGCACTTAAACAAAATCCCTTATTAATATAATATTACTACAAAATTATCGCCTAATTGTTCATAGATACAACTCACCGTTACAAGTCAGTCTGGAGCCCAATCTTGGACTAATTGTGGCGCCAAATTCGTGCCTAATTGGTAGCTGGGCAACCTGTCTAGGACCCAATTTCGCCCCAATCGACTTTTCCACACGGGTTTCAGACAAATATATGAAAATTATGCAATTGTGGCCGCCATAATGGATACCAAGTTTCTGACAAATATATGAAATTTTTTTAATTTGAGCGCCATATTGGATCCGTCATTTTAAATTTGGTAATTTTTGGCGTCAAATTCAAAATCAACGATTCCAATAACCCCCTTATACCAAGTTCCAGATAATTATTAAAACATTTTGCAATTTGGTCCGCCATATTGGATATAATATTTTGAGTTTGTAAATTTTTGCCATTAAATTCGAAATTACCAACCTTAAAAACTCCCTCATACCAAGTTTCAACCAAATATGTAAAAATTGTGCAATGGTGTCAGCCAAATTTGATCTACCATTTTGAATTTGTCATTTTTGACGTAAAATTTGAAATCAAGGACTCCAAAGAGTCCCTCATGCAAAATTTCAGACAAATTTAACGTCAACTCGAATTTTGGCCACTTTTTCTGGTTCCTGACCACTGCGCGAGCAGATGGTCTGCTTTCTGGCTTATGCAAGTACATATATCTAAGTTGTATGACGAAAATAGCAAAAAGTAGCAGGTTTATCTTAAAGCTAAAAGATGTGATCTTAAAGATGTGACTCACGTAACACATACAGGGCTTAATTTCTTGTGTAAGAGGTGGAAGTTCGAGGAACTATGAATCGGTAGTAGATACGCTGTTATAAATTATTACCGTGTGTAAATGCAAAAGGTAAATATTACAATTTGTTATTAACTTATCTTCGGTATTCTTAAACCATGAACATCCATAAATAAATATAGAAAAAAATTTAACGAATCAAATATAAATTAATAAATATAATACATAGCCATATCAAAATTTGAATGTTTTTTAACTTTGCACCAATAGTGAAATAGGAATTTTTCAATCAACAAAATATTTGGTTTATTATATGCTTTTAACTGTTCTGTTTATGATGAAAAGTTGTGGATAGATACATTTTCAAGTTCCTTTTTGGCTACTTTTTGTGGTTCTTGGCCCACTGTGTAACGTTACAACTTGAAATGCCTAATTGCCTAGCTAGTACAAAAAATTCGGTGAATATTTCTCGAAACTGGCAATGCAAGGTTCAGAATATTGCATTAAAAGGTTTCGACAAGGTTCGTTCAACCAAGAAAATGTCCGCTTGTCAGGTATATTGCACGGCAATGTTCAGAACAGTTTGGAAAATGTGTTTAACTTAATTTGATGCGTAGTAGTATTCTATGGCACCTATGGCTGCGTAGTAGTTTTGTTTGGCCCTCCTAAAAATACGGCGGGACATATGTACCATGATTATTTTCCATATTTACAAACAAAATCTAATTTAATTGATAAAATCATACTTACGCACGAAATATCATTTTCAATATTTCAGACATTAAGCAGTGTGGGCGTGTGGCCAGCACAGCGGGACAGTTGGCAGAAGAAATATACCCTTTCGATGACAATAGTAACGGATTCGGCTTGCTTCTGACGTTAATATTGTCATTGAAAGGTTATATTTTTCTTCTACTACTTGTCCCGCTGAGTCGGACTACGCGCCAACACTGATTAAAGCCAGAAATATTCAAAATGATATTTCTTGCGTAGCAATTATTTTATCATAAATTTAATTATTGCACTGCGCTCTAATCACAAATCAGCAGATTTAGAGCCATTAAATGGCTTTCTATCTTCATTCGTTTTCTGGGAACAGGTGAAAGTCGACGCTTAAAAAAGGAGGCCGTAAAACACTGTTTTTGAGATACTTTGCTCTCTAACTACTGACAACAATTTCTTAGGATAAAAGTGATCATATCGTTGAATTCGGAAGACTTTAAGCTTTCAGATGCTGTTTATTAGACAATTCAGAGATTTTTTCGTGCGAGTTGCAGTCAAAAGACCTCTAACTTTCACTTTGTAAGTCCAAGATTCTTGTATTAAGGCAAAAGCCGCTTTTTCGTCTATCAAAATTATGAGAGCAGACGCATCTTTAGCGTAGTGAGGGTTTACCTGGATAAAAGTCAGACTAAAAAGGGGACATTTAGTGTTCATTTTATCTTCAAAAGTTGTCTTCTCCACCTCTTCCGAAAACAGATCCGGTGCTCGGTCTTCGGTTTTAACTTTGATTTTTGAGAGTAAATTCATATATTTATCCTCTTCAACCCGTAGTGAGGCCTGAAGTGGATTTTTTTGAGACTCTCGACCACTCCTGGCTCTGTACCTATTACAAGTCGAGAGGCTTGACTACACGCCTTGATATCGACAACTTTCCATACTTCCGTTTTCATGGTCGGCATTGGGGATTACTCATCCAGGTTTTACCCTATCGAGTTTCTTCTTTAATGCCGCTTCAATTGCCTTAACCTGGCCGTCATCGAGTTTGGTTATTGGGAACCCCTTGGCGACCATGACTGCTTTCAGGTGACTTTGAAGAGCCTGGCAATAAGATACTGTTGGACCTTTTCTTCGCATCTTCTTCTGTTCTCTGATTTCATTCGGTGTGCTTAGGGAAATCTTTTGGCAACCGAGTGCCACCCGATTTACGCTGCTTAGTCGAATTCGTGGTCCCGTCGTCCCATAGGAGAGGGGCAAGAAATTTTTAATCAATTCCGTAAAAGCAACTGAGTCTATTCCTATAATAATTGTAAACATGGGCATTTTTTTATGAGAATTGTTTAAAAAATAAAACCTTCAGTCAAATTACTAAATACGACAACAAGGACTCATTGAAAATAAAATTTCGGTTTATTTTTCGATAAAAATTGAGTCTATATTCATTCAGACATTATCAAACTGTATTTGTTTACAAACAATATTTAAATCATTATAAAAAAGCAGCTAATTTTAATTAATAAATAATTTAATAAGTTTAGAAAATTAATAAAAATAAGATGATACACAATTTTCTTTTCCTAATACAACACATTATAAATTATTTCTGAATAGGTTTTATACGAATTTGAGACCTGTTTTATTGAATTTGAAAGTTTTTAAAACAGTGGCAAAGTTGAAAAGTTACACACCAAAAAATTCAATTTATTATTGAAAAAAAAATTGCTTTGGCTGAAATAATTTATTAGCAGTTGCTCACTACACTTGAAAGCATTACGGTTATTAAAAAAATATATCCAAATCCGTTGCAAACAAAAAAACAAAAAAGTTCTTTTCAAAAAGGATACGTCTATAGAAACGTACCACACTTGCCACACACTGTGGGGTGCATTGAGTTGATACATAAATTAGAAGAAAGTGGTCGTACGGCCAAAATGACACCTTCCTAATTTTTTAATAATGATTTATTTTGAATAATTATTTCCGTAGAAACCATATTTATACCTTTCTGAACAACTTTCCCGCTGGAAGTTTTTTATTGCGCAAAATTCTCTCGACTCCCTGTAAGCTTAGGTATATGAATGCATGATTTACGTAATATCTTAGGCAAAAATTTATAACTTTTCGTTTAACATAAAGTTTTACATGTTATTTCCTTTAACAGTCGTGGAGGGCGCTGCTGTCGCTTATAAGTGGTAAGAGATTAACCTTAAGAAAATCAGGTTAAGAACAACAATGTTAAATTTTTCGGGATCGACGCGCTTGCTCTTCCGCGTGCTATAACAGATTATATGATAGAATTCTCAAAGGAAAAACTTGATGTAGAAATTACTGACTCTGATGTAAGCGATGTAAGGGTACTTAAAAGGGAGTCGGTAAATTCAAAGTCTACTGGCCTTCTATCGCTCGAGCGAAACCTGGTGATCACCAGGTTTCGCAAACAGCAGGAAATCGTGGAAAGGAAGTTCACACTCAAAGGCACAATGATCTTCATTGATAACGACTATAACAAGAAAACCCTCGAAATACGGAAACAGCTAATCCTGATGTTTAAGGAACTTAGGAGATCAGAAATTGAATCCCAACTTAGAGATGAGTATCTTCTAATAGAAGGAAATAAGCCCTGCGATATAGATGAGGTAATTCGTTTCCTTCAATCAGCACAGTAAAACAAAGAAGAAAGTATCACAAGAAGAAAGGCGATCCAATGAGAAACAATATGACTCAATTTATTATCCGTACTCCAAGTAGTAATGATCGTGGGAGTAAGTCCTGTCGGAAAAAT